>JAUEKW010183302.1:0-16184 GCA_032274785.1 Ajuga reptans | reverse complement strand
GGGAGTTATAGAGTCTAATAGAAGTCCTGATTCGGTTCGGGATAGGACGGGAGTGCAACATTAATTATCTAGTGGAATGAATTAATGTTTTCGGGCCAAATAATGTTCTGGACTGAACATAAGAATATTTGGGCCTTAAAATTAGCATGAAAACCTAGGGGGAAAACGGTACTATAGCAGCCCTAATTCACACGTGTCGATAGCTCGCCGTCTACCCGGTGTTCGAACGAGGTTGGGAGACAGACTACAAGATTCATAGTGGAATCAACTCGTCGATCTTCAAGGGTAACGAATCTCATTTTCAAAGTATTCGTACTTCGTTTATTTTGTCTTACATACGATTGGTATCCAACAAACGATCCTGGGAACAGATCAGCGCAGAAGTTCAAGAAGCTCGTCTCGGCCAAGATCCTTGTTCGTCTTGGCCAAGACATTCTGTGAACAGTTCTGCACACATTTTTTAGACGTTCGTCTCGGCCGAGAATCTTATGTGTCTCGACCGAGATGTTTCGAGAACAGGTCTGTGAAAAAGGACCGCCTTCGATGGCGTGTTCCGTCAAAATGGTCTTCGGCCCAAACATAAAAGTTGTTGCTCGTCATCTTAGGGTCACTTAAAAATTTGAATCACATCAATCGGAGCTCGAACGAGGGAGATATAGTTGAAATACCGAGACACAATGAGTGAACTCGCGATTCTCGCCGAATTGGACTCGCCTTGGCTCAGCCCTTTGGAGGGCCAAGCCTCAAAAGTTTCTGGAATGTATACCGGTGGAGTACCGGTCACCGATACCTCCCATCGGTACCGGTGCGGTATTCTTGCGCTATGGTTCTGCCTTTGTGTTGTCCAGCTGCACGTCGTCTCCTTCCTTCGATGTTTTCTTTTATTTTTGTCCATTTTCTCGCTTAAGTTCCTTCACGACGTTTGTTCAGGACATCATGAACTTCTCAATTGTTAAGTTTCATGCTGATCAGGGCCCGTTTGGGCCTCTAAAAGCGTGTTGGAATTGGCTGGTGTGTGCAACAGCCTCCTGTTGTGTGCGATCTTCTTTTCTTATCCGGCAGACCTATTTTCATTCATTTTCTTGCTTAAGTCCCTTCACGACGTTTCTTCGGGACATCTTGTACTTGTCAACTATTAAGTTTCAACACGATAAAGGGCCATTTGAGCTTCAAAAAGTGTGTCAGAATTGGCTGATGTGTGCAATGGGCCCTTTGGAAATCCTATTTTTGTTTTTCCTACAAAATATGATCAAAACACTTCAAAAACATGTCAAATCATACAATTAGGAAAATAAGACCTTGATTCACATAAATACATGACTCAGGCCCTAATTCGATGTCTAATACATGGTGTACACTCGAAATAAGTCAAAAAATGGGCAAGTAAAACCGTATTTTTCGACGCCGATCAGTAATTATTTTCTTCAAGCCCATGTCCTTATTCTTCCCGTTAATAACCTAGTATTATTTCTTGCTGACCAATTCCAACAACAAGATTCAGTTCCTAATTTTCAGGTAGTGGACTCTTCCATATCTAGTGATTTTCCGTCTCTGATTTTGCATTTTTCAGTTGAGCACGTTCTTCTTCCATTCTTTATATAAAGTGAAGGGTGGAGTTTAGGAAGAGAGATGTATCAGATTTCTTCTTCTTCCTATATACTGACAATTATAATCATGCACTCTTCTATGTAAATACTAGACGATCTCTATTCGCTCTCCGCGAGTGCACGCGACGAGGGAAGTTGTGTTGACCTTGGGGAGTGATTGGCTTACAGATTTGCACTCGAGGATTAGCCGAAATCGCTTTTTAAGGTAGTGGTTTTACCATGGCACGACAATTAAGTTTCTTTGTTCCTTTATTTCTTTCTTCTATTTGAACTTTCTTCTGTTTTGTTTACGGTTCTAGACCATTTTTTCCAACAAATAAGACCTTGATTCACATAAATGCACGACTCGGGCCCTAATTGGACGTCTAATACATGGTTTGCACTCGAAATAAGGCAAGAAAATAGCAAGTAAAACCACATTTTTTTACTTCGATCACTCAATACTTAGGGATATTCCTCGGGGGCTTGCACCATTCGGTCAGAGATGAGTAATGTGTTCGTAGTAATTCGTGTGTCTCGGTGCATCGCCAATGCACATAAGCCGTCTTCATCCTATTGGGGTCCCTTTACTTCAACCCCGCCGAGCCACCACCCTACTACACCGCAGCTACCACTGCATACCAATA
Source organism: Ajuga reptans (assembly GCA_032274785.1). Taxonomy (NCBI): domain Eukaryota; kingdom Viridiplantae; phylum Streptophyta; class Magnoliopsida; order Lamiales; family Lamiaceae; genus Ajuga; species Ajuga reptans. The sequence goes on along the minus strand of JAUEKW010183302.1, from coordinate 13,951 downwards.
CCGACGGGCCGAGATCTTCTCCCCTCTCCCCCTCACATGCTACCCCCAGGCCGACACTTCCCCTGCCTCCCACCACCACCTTCTTCTCCTCGCACGGGCAAAGGCGCTCACCACCTTTCCGCAAACTAGGCTCGCACGTACCAGGCCAATGGGTTATGTTATCACAGCCAACCCTATGGGCTGTTGCACAAGTGCTCCACTAAATTTTAACCATCCTCGAGGCTGATGAGGATGACCTTGATGCTGACGGTGACGATCTACCGGCATTGCCCCTTCTGCTAGCCACCGATAGTGCCACTATTTCCAAGCTGCATAGCATTCAGCCTTTAGGGCAAGGCTGTTTCGCCGGGGGAGCAATTGATAGAACACATCCATGGGCTTTATTAATTATTTACTTTATTGCTTTTGATTTGTGGACTTTTGTCATGGGCTTTTTAATTAGTTTTATTTTTCTTTTTATTTTAGGATTTAATTTCCTTATAAAATTAGGGCCTGCCTAGTCCTATATATTTGGGTCTAGACTTTGGATTTCTATTCATTCGGATATTTGGTATTGTGCAACCTTCGTTGTGGTAGAGAATTATCTCTCGGGCCTCTTTTGAGGATTTCTTTTATTGCATTGTTTGTTTCTTTATTCCCCGTGTCTTCACTCTATCAAAATTAGTTGTAGGTAACAAGTAGAGACTTGTGTACCTTTGTATTAAATTTGTACTATGTGAGCAAGTTTAGTGAATTTCTCTCTATGTGAAAGTAGAGTGGATGTTGAAAGATTAGTCCCACCTTCAAACCACTATAAAATATTTGCGTGTTTTTATAGCTCTATTATTTCTGCAAACATACTTGTTGTAACCTATTGCATTATTTGAAAACTGCTTTGAAAGTATTTCCGATGCACAACTTATAAGGCATTACTTAATTAAGTTTTGAAGTCAACAGTTAGTTGCAAGCTTACTTTTAAATAGAAGTTTACCGTTGCAAGCTCTGCTGTAAGAATCAATTTGTTGCAGCCAACCGCTAACTTAGAAAATTTGAAGAGCTAGAGCTTTACTCACCCCTCCCCCCCCCCCTCCTTCTGTGAACCTCCACCTTGGTACCAATAGTAGACCTTGTATTTGAATCAGCTTGAGCAAAAATATGTCCAAAATTAACATATGGGTGGAGAGTGATACACTTTCCTTGAGAGGTTTGTAGATTCTAAGTAATGAGTCTTTACATTAGTTGGGCAATAGTGATTCGTTAAATATTCATATATCTATACGGCTCATGTTTGAAAATTTTCTTGTGCTTGATATCACGTGTTTGCTCGTTTTTAAGGCAAAATGTATATATTTGTTGAATTTGAGACAATATGAGCATATACAAAAAAATTGGATGAAGATATGAAGACGAAAGGTCGAAACGAGCCCAAAATGGAACGACATAGGTTGCACGATCAGAGAGAACAATAGCAGAACGACCCGTGCTTAAAGGGAGGAGTTCACTGGTCTAATTTAGAGGTTAGCATGGCTAGTGCATTGACATATCCTAGCACGACCTGTGCTGCTGCCCAAGTTTCCAGGACGCGCACAGTCGTGCCTTTCAGTCTTTTACTATGATTTTCCTTCCTTCGAGTCCATCTCTTCCCAAGCATACACAAAGAGACCCAGAGTTCAAAAATCAAACATCGGTCACATTCAACATATCTGGAGAGTAAGAGGAGGAGATCAATATCAAGATTCAAGGTTACAAATTGTTCTATCTTTTCTTTGTTCTTTATAGAAGACATTAAGCCCTCATTCTATTTCTTTATTTATGTTGTCATGCTTTATTGAATGTTAAAAGTTTGTCTTATTAACGTTTTAGCATGTTAGATATGATAAATTGAGATTTATTATTAGATCTTGAACATGTAACATAATTATTCAATAGAAATTGAGAATTCAAGAGTCTTTGTGAAGGCATTGATCTTTTATGCTTTTGGATGTTGTATTTATTGTATTTAATTAGAAATAATAAATCTTGCATGTTATCCATAGCTTATTCGCTCTGAGAGGGTTTAAACTAGAATTGTGATCGTCTTATAGAGTAGAATCGGTTAAAGCTTTAGTTAATTGGATTGGAATTTAAGGTGGAACTCAATTGAAAGAGGTTTATCCTAGAATTCATTTTTTCCATTGAATCTTTTCCAAATCTTCTCCCAGTATTTTTTATTAATCCTAATTAACTCTTATTTTAATTTTAGTTGTATAATAAATTACAACGACTCTTGTAGACTATTAGGATTACAGTACTTGTAGGCTTGATATAGATTTTTTTTTTGGGAATCAAAGAAGCAAATATGTTTATTAAAAACCAAATTAAATTCACCAACTACATTAGCAATGTCACGTGTGAGTATGCTACGTGAACTTCTTCTACTTTGAGGATTGGAACTAAGTTGAGTAAATTCTTTATAAAAGCTACATCGACAAAATTAAAATGTAGATGCTAAGCACAAACAAATTTAGTAATAAAAAAAATTTGTAGTAGTTCTGAAATTTCTAATACGGAAGTAGAATCCAAACCTCTAGAGGATCTGGCAGATCCTCGTAGTTGTGTTTGAGAATGATCGTTGCACCTTTGTAAGGATGCTTCTTCACCATGTGATTATTGAATGTTCTGTAGCCTTTGTCATGCTGAAACATGGCCCATTCCTACAATAGTTGCAAGTGACTGTGCAATTGTCACTTCCTTCATTTTACTTCTCTGTGAAATAGATGGTGAAAATTCTAGATCAAAGGCTACTTTGAGATAAGCCACATTTCTACTCGAACTTTGCACAAAAGAAAATAATCTCAAACTCTCCCCCCGTATTTTCAGCCATTTTTGCCAGCTTCCAACGGCCATTTAATGCGGGTCATTGATGATCAATAGGCACATGATCTTAACAATCCAAAACTAAAAACAAATAAATAAAATAAAATTATTACCATTGAAACCAGGGGTTCAACAAACCCGCTGGTTTCATCCCAATAGTCATCAAATCTTGGTCGTCTGTATCAAATGCTTATTTAATATGTATCGTGCACATGACCCCTTCTATTTGCTATTTGCTAGAAGAAAAAACAGAGCACATATGTACGGTTTTTTTTATTTCTATTTGGAACTAAAATTGGTTCAATGATTAGTCAAACTGTTGACTAAGGTACAGTTCCTGGTTTTTGAACCGGTTAGCCACCTTAACACAAATATATATAATTTTGTACAACTAAGCTAATTATGTTATGTAAATGTGAAAACTTTTGTAGTTAGTTTTGTCCAGAATTCTATCATAGTTCATTGAGATTTCACTAATTGGCACAGTATACTCCCTCCTTCCAAAATAAGAGCATGATTGATGAAGGAACACTTTTTTTTAACTTTGATCAATTACACAAACGCACAACCTTCTAAATCCCAATATTCTGGCTTGTACTACTTTATTTACATGTTGATTTGATGTATTCAATTAGGCTTGGTAATGGGGCAGAGAATCCCTATTCTCCAGAGAGATTCGTCCTGAATGAGGCGGAAAATCCCCAATTTGTTTGACCATGGTGGTCGAAGTGGAGAGGAAATCATCCCCGTTAGCAGACGTAGGGATTCTATAATATTTTTTTATTTTTTTAGATTTTATATATTTATTTAGTAAGAATATATTTTATTTCGTATTAAACTTCTATTATTATATTATTAAAATTCCTTAGGTTTACTATATTCTAATTTTTTTGTTCGCTATGTAAAACTTAAGTTTATTAGTTATCTAAATTTCTTTATTTTTTATACTGTAATCGATATATTAAATTAAAATTAAAAATCACAAACTAAAAGGGGCAGGGATGTAGGGACATGAACGGGAAATCCCCATGAACTCGGAGACGGGGATGTGGACCTGGCCCCCTCCCCCTCCCCCTCCCCCTCCCCCTCCCCTCCCCATTGTCAAGCCTATGTTCAATTATACATAACGTATTCATAAATTTAAAACTTTTATATTCTTATTTTGACTAATAAAATAAGGCATTGACTTTTAGATTAAACTTAATTTTGAAACAAAAAATATTTTATTTTTTATCGGAACTCCCATTTAAAACATAGAGAGTATATACTTACTTGTGCCTAATCAAATATAGAGATCCAGATATTAATTGAAACCACAACAGAATTACATGGAACATCAAACTAAAAGGAAGCAACACAAAGAATTAATGCACAAGACGGAGCATTTGGAGGGCTTCCAACTTTGGTTTTATGCTGACAGTACATGGCAATGGGAAGTTCTTCCATACCCCCTCCTATTGACATTACCTACATTTTACTGGATGCCGACACATGAACAAAAGAATAGAAAAAGTTATTTTCTCGCACACATGTCGCAGATTCAATGAAATACAAGTAATGCCGATAGGGATAGGGAAGAATTTTTCACAATTGAACAAAAACTAACATAATACTTGTTGATAATTCGAACAATACAATCAAGTGTAACTCAAGAACTTCTCATAGACAATTTGTCAAACACCTTTGTAGGCAATATTGAAGAATGAACTTGAACTGAAATCAAAACTAAGAAACACACTTTTACGCGGTTCGGTTCTCAAAACCTACATCCACGAGTAGAATTACATCTACCAACTCACTAACGATCAAGAATTACAAGGAGTATGAGAATACAAGACTTCATGCAAAAGAAAGAAGATGAGCTTGCTTATCACTCTATCTCTCTCTACAAATCTCTCTCTAACTTCCTAATCTAGATAGAATGATGTGTGTTACAAGTGATTGAATACAGAGAATGAGTTAATAAAGCCTAATCCTAGCCATAGAATAGAAGTGCAAGTCAACCGGAGACATCAGAGAAGCTGTAAGTTTGCAACGGTTTTAACTGACTTTTAACCGTTTTCTTTTCCAACTGTACCAGCTTATTCCAGCTGCTAATTTCTTGATTCTGCTTCTCCAAAAACACTTTTCAAGGCTAATATGATTAGTTGTGAAGCCACACGACATTATTAGCTCACAGTACTTGAGATAGATGCCATGTAAAATATTAATTAAAATCAAGAAAAAATTAAGCATAATTTTTTTTATAATATTCCACGTAGTGACGTAGCAAACAAATAATAAAGTGAGGGTAGTAACTGCAAAGATAAAGTAGAATCTCCCACAAACATCAATGCTCTTTTTCTCACCATAATGAGTAAAATAATTATGTTTAACTCTTAAAATGACGCATGTAATTTTCTTTGAAATAATATAGGTGGCTTCACAATATTTTAAAATGAAATATTTACAGCAATCGGTTGACTGTATGGACTGGGTGGTGTTTGCAAATATTTTTAGAACAAAATGTGTTTCCAAATGAGGAAATCTGCTTAAATTTAAGTTGGAGCCGAAAGGTAGAATCTAGAATTCTTAATTTTTATTTTTTTACGATCACTTAATAATAACTTCTCAAAAAACACGAACAAGGGCGCATTCCAAAAGGCATGGGCCCACCAAGATTTAAGATTTGTAATTTAATTGCAATAAGCCCAACCTATTCTAATCAATCATACACCTCTAATTTTCGGGCCCTTTATCCAGCAAAATCCACAACTCTCTTGGGCTCGTTGTTTACCTACGATTCCATTTGAGCAGAGAGTTCCCGAAATTATTGATAATGTTTGTAAATAGTAGTGTTGTAAACGTCGTTAGCTACTAGTCGTAAAATAAACTGGAGCTTAACGACTAATCGGAGCCTAGATAGAACTGATCGAGGCATCGGAAAAACAATATAGGCAATCAATGAGAGTCTAGCGTCTAGGCATGGACTAGTTGGAGTTAGTTGGAGATCTTTGCAACAGAGGTAAGTAGTTGTACTTTTATTGACTAAAAGTAGAAAATCGGGCAGAATCTCTTATAAGTAAAAACTTGTATTGTTTGAGATAAGATGTGGTTTTGAAAATTTTTAAAAAAATATATATATTTTCTTCATCCCATAAAAAATTTCTCCATCAAAAATTTTCTTTTTCCAGAATAAGAGTCTTATTTCAAAAATTAATGTCTCGTTTTACTAGTTCAAGTAAAAAATTGAAATTCTTTATTTCATATGTTAGCTAGATATGATTGAATAAGTCAACAAAAAAATTAAAATAAGTCGTATGTTTATTAATGGTTTTTTTAAGGTTGTACCTTAATCAAAATAAAAAGTTATATATTTTCAAATATAACTCCTTTTATGGAACATATAAAATAATATATATATATATATATATATATATATATATATATATAATAAAAAGCTAAAAAGAAAAAGTAGCAAGAGTTTAAAAATCATCGGACAAAAGTAATTCTCTTAAAATACATTCCACAAATGACATTTCTAAAAGTAAAGGGGTAATATCCAAATCAGACCTCACCTTTGATATTTTTTTTTTCATTTACTACCTTACTTTTAAAATGTATTCAATAGGTGCCTGAACTCTTTACTTTTTTTTCCAAAAATACAATATAGAAGAAAATTTCCAAAACTTTATTTATTTCATATTTAAAATTGTTATATATATGTTATTTTGGAAAATTTCTTCTTCTAGATTTTTTATTTATATATCTAAATTTATTATGTGTTGTCTTGGAATTTTTCTTCTTTTTCTTGTATTTTTTAGAATTTTTATTTTTATTTCTAATGGTCTAAAATTAATTTTTTCTAAAATCTGAATTCAAATTTTAAAAATCTGGCCGGAAAAATGACAATTTAAAGTTCGGGTTGTGATCGGAAAAAGATTGAAAAGTTTAGGTACCTATTGAATACGTTTTACAAATAAGGTAGTAAATGTTAAAAAAAAAAAAAAAAAAAAAAAAAAAAAAAAAAAAACATCAAAGGTGGAGTCTATTTTGGATATTAACCCAAAGTAAAATGGGTGTAGAAAAAGTAGGTATCTCTTCAATTATTAGTAGGTCCGATAATACAAGAATTGGTATTTTCTCAATTTAGTACATCCAAATAATATAGGAACATTTTTATGTGTTTTAACTAGGGGAGCAAAATGAACCAGAACCAAAAACCTATCCGAGCCGAGCAGTTTGGTTAAGTTCTATTCATTTTTGTATATATAAGAGGTTCGGTTTAATTACAAAAATTAGAAACGATTTGTAATTTGGTTCAGTTAGATTTTTACTCCAAAAAAATCGGTTGGCGGAACCAAACCTAAATAATAATATTTAATTCTTTTTTTACAATTATTTATGTAATATATATTGTTTTTCTTTATTGAATTAATATATATAAGTAATTTTCACATTGTACTGTGTATGAAAATTAAAACTTATACCTATGGTTTGGTATCTTCTTTCATTTGTTAGAAAAAAAAAATGTTATGAAATCACAAGTATTTGCTATAAAAAATAATAAATAAAGACGCAAACTATTTAAACATGAACCGACAACCGAATCGAGCAGAACTGAACCGAATTAAAATTTCCTGTTCAATTCAATTTGGTTAAGCTGGGTTCGATCCGATTTCAATAAAAAGTTCCATTTTCAACTCATGTTTAGTTCGATTTGCAATCAAACCGACCATCTACCCACACCTAGTTTTAACTAACAAATTCGCCGGCGCCTCTCTTGCCTCCTGTTAATTTTGATAATAAAACAGATTTCCTTCTAAATTTTGTCTAAGAGCATACACAAAATATTTCTATTTTTGGACAAAAAGATAAAGAAATAAAGACTTTTTTTTTTTTTCACTACATGCGTAGCGATGCAAGTTAGAAAATCATGCCAAACTCAGGTGTATACAAAAGAAAACTTGTAAACTAATTTAGATGCAACCCTTCCATTTAGCAACAATCAAAAATTCATTTCGACCAAAAATCTTTCAATAAAGCAAAATATATATATTATGTGTGCAATCTCAAAATCTAGAAGCACATTTGAAAGAGCAAGATCACAACCCTTAAAATACCAGTCACATTATATTGCCACCATCAAAAATAAAGAAATTGAAAACAAGACAAAAACTTGTGCAGCAGTAACACGGTATGACGGTAAAAAAAAATTATTACTTTTTGTAGCAAACTTTGTAAAAGTATCACTTTTTATAGACAAAAAAAAAAATCATTTTTTGTACCGAAAATATCACATTTATTTGCAAAAGTATCACTTTTTAAGGCAAAAATATCAAACTTTTATATGTAAAAGTATCACTTTTTTCCTGTAAAAGTGCATTCAGACAAATTCCGTCACACTGTGAGACCATCACACGCAAGACTAACTCATGACACAAATAGATTAAACAAATCTTTACCAACTCAAAACAACCCCGATTGATGCACAAATATTAAATCCCCTCTTTCTTTTTCTTTTTTTTTTTCTTGACATAATTAGATCATTACAAACAATACCCCTCCCTGAAGGCTCAAGACTGTGTTTGGATGAGTTTGGGTACAAACCCGTTAAGGGATGTCCAAACCTATTCAAGTGTTTGGTTTAAATGGTTGAGAACAAATAACACCTTCTACTTTACTCAAACAAGCACACATTTACTTTACTCAACTACTTTATGTCAGTTAACAGTATCACAGCAGGCTTCAGCCCCAACCAAACAAATATATCTCAATAAAATTAACAGTAACTATCTCAAAAAATCAATAAAAATCTTGAGAAAATTTATTAATTAACAATGTGAAATCACAAGCAGCCACAACTAATTCTCAGCTCTAAAATATTAGCATACTCAATGCATTTAACCACTTAAAGAAACAAGGAAAAACTTTTGCATAACAAATGAATATAAAAAGAAAAACTATATGGTAAGTTTTCCCCTCAAAGAAGTAGCCTATTGATGATACCTAAAAAAGGTTATGAAGTCTAATTCTACCTACACTCCAAATTACTAAGACACTGGTAAGATACTATCAACATACCTAAGTTATTGGCTTTGGCTTTCATAGTATAGAACCTCAATGGGAATTGTTGAGGTATTCCAGTTCACAAGAGTTGTAAAAGCTGCACCCGTATGACCAGTTTCGACAAAAATCATCAGCTTCAACGGACACATCACACAAGCATCTTCGTGCCTGTACAACACAAGGCCAAATACAGGCGACCATTATGTCATTGCTATAAAATGTATCTACCACTAATAATATCACTATCTACAAATTTATCTACCAATAAATAGTCACTATCTACAAAGCAGTTGATCCAAAGAGAATCTTCTATACTAGATGGAAAAAATAGTTTACCAACTGCTAAGATCTTCACTAACTATCATATTATAGCATCACCAAAGCTAGCTAGGTATGACCCAAATACCTTCCCCTAAGGTCAACCAAGTCCTCAGTTTTTTCCATCAATACTACCTCAAATACTGCATTCTTGTCACACAGTGGAGACATCAAAATTCAGTCTCACATAAAAACTGCAAAAAGAGGGAGGCCAACAACTAAATTCACATCATTAGAAAAGAAAAACTCACCAAATAAACACATGTAGAGTTTAACACAAGCTACTATATCTCAAACATTACGACATGCAATGACTCCAAAACAACTAAAGCAATAGGCAAGCCGAATCCAGAACTACAGTTTAGAGGAAAGCAAAATCAGCAACTCTATTCCAGAAACACAACTTATTATGGGCTACCAAAAAGGTACACACACTAACTACTATTGACTCGACAAAACCAGTCCCGTACTTAGGTGTCATCTTGCAAGAGTAACGTGCTCTGCAACAGAAAAGAGATGATGCTGGAACGATCAAAGCTGCAACAGAGTTAAATATATGGGATCAAGCAATGAATCACTGCTGCTGGGCCTGTCGAGATGAAGCGCCACCATAGCCACCTCCATAGTTACCAGAAGCTTGCGATGGATCAGATCGCCAACCTGCATTTCCATACCCAGAGTTGCCACTTCCATCACCATAACCACTTCCCATATAACCACCAGCACCAGATTGTTGATCACCAGCAGGGGTGCTACCGTTTCCAGCACGCCCAACAACAGCACCATAACCAGATTGGCCTCCATAAGCTCCATCACTGCCCCCATACCCACCATAACCATAGCCTTGATTTCCACTTGGAGATTGACCAGCAGCAGATACACCACTACCACCACCACTTGAAGGGCCCCACTGGGAGCCTCCATAGCCATATCCAGTGGCAGCCTGTGAGCCCCATGAATTTCTTTGAGCATTTGGAGGGCCACCATAAGCAGCGTTAGGAGCATTTGGATTTCCATAAGCTCCAGCTGGACCACCGTACCCGGGGTTCGCACCACCATAATTTCCATAGCCATAACCCATGCCATTACTGGGTTGACCATACCCGTAAGGAGCATTATACCCAGATGAACCATAAGATGGATACCCACCACCGGAATTTTGTGACTGCATGTACCGGTTGGATTCCATCCTATTATCATAAGAGCTTGAATTACCAACGGAAGAACCATAACCCTGATATCCTCCACTGCTAACCCCAGCCCCACCACCCATAGACCGGCCACCCCCACCAGGATTGGCATCTTTAGGAAGAGCACGCTTCACTTCTACCTGCTTACCATCTATATCATGGAATGTCTTGTGCAAGACCCGATCTACTGCATCCTCAGAATCAAATGAAATAAACCCAAATCCCCGAGGACGATTAGTCTGCTGGTCATACATAATTACTACATCAGTTACCACACCATAAGCTTCAAAATACTGACGGAAACCATCCTCGTTCAGAGTTGGTGGCAGACCCCCAACAAAAATCTTCTTGGTCCGGGTACTTCCACCCCCTCCAAAGTTTCTAGCGCCTCCTGTGTTTCCAACTTTAGAAACTTGTTGCTCCTCTCTAGATAAAGCTCTTTTAGCCTCTACCTGTTCGGGGAAAAATAATAGTAAATTAATTAATTTAACAATAATAATAATAATAATATAGAAGGTGATTATGCAGAAAAGCAAAACAGAACAAGTCAAAAGCAAGCATCCAGATTTTGCAGTCTCGAGTTAATTTTTTAAGTCTTTAACTATTTAGGTGGGAACCTGGACAGCTATGCTTATGAATACCAAACGAAGTACTTTGGAAATACAGCACCAAAGCTTGATCAATTAGATTCCCAACAGTATGTGGTAGTACATGTACCATACTCCCGACAACCACCAATCACCCGCCAGCCAAGATTGTTAACTTTGCGCTCATGAGAAATCTTCTGAAAATAGGCTGACTAGTAATGAGGTGTTTTGAAATGGTTTATTCAATGATAAACAAACTCCACTCAAAGGGAAAGGAAGAGGAAATTGGAAGAACCATAATACAGTCAATGAGTTCTTGCCTCACTAAACAGCACTAAAAAGTTCAACACTTATCAAGAGGCCGACTCTCATGAGAGCCTCTTGGAAGGCATAAAATACAAAATTAACTGTTCAATAGGTTGTATACATAAAATAGTCAGAACATGAAAAATGTTGCCAGCCAAATATGGTACCCTTTCTTTACAAGCTCGCATAGGAAAAATCTCTTTTGCAGGTAAGTGATCCATGCTTAGCATTATATAAGAATAAATTATACTCCTATAGAAGAATCGCCGAAGATAAAGCCGGTTGTATATATCCCTGTAAAGCACAAATCAGGCATTACCCAAACATTAAGAGTTTTCTATATTTCGTTATTTCTCTCGAAAATTTTTAATAAAGAAAGGTTTTTATATTCTTTAACTCTGCCTCTACAGGAAAGGAATCATAAATGGAAGTCCAAAGAAAAGCAACTCCTAGGTTTCAAGATGATACACATCAGTCCCCTAAATTAATATGCAAAAAACACGAAGAAGATAACAATACCAACAAAAAAACGAACTAGAGATGAGCATGCGTACTGGTTATAAAACGTTAAATTGAAAATTTATGTTTCAATAGATAGTGCAGTTAAGCGGCTCATCACACAGATACAGGCCGAGGAACCCGAACCACCATACCTCAATAACCAGAAAATGAGGCAAAAAGACGAGCATAATCAAACAAACCAACCAGCAAACAGGAGTTCAGGTGTCTTCATAAAGGATCACACATGCATACATGTGTAATTAAAACGTCTTCATTTACAACCAGAAACTGTTTATCTACCTTATGATGTCAATCAAAAATTAAGGATTTTATCCAAAACGTAAAACTTAGGACACAAGAAAGAAACATAACTATTTGTCTCAGGCAATCTTCACATTACCACAAAATCGTATATCTAACTTGTGATATTACAAAAGTTGCAAGAGAAACTCAGACCAAAACAAATAAGATGAGATTTTCAGGTATAAACATTAATGCATGAAATGTATTACTTTGGGATAAAAGCCAAACTAGCTAAGCATTACTTTGCTCCTAGGCTAAAATCCATGATGATAAATGAAATAAAAAGATAGTAAGGAGAAAAGGGAAAATAAAAGGCCGAAATTTACACTTTAAGCTCAGATGCAGATATTTGACTCTACTTTGATACAGAATGATATCAAACCCAGAAACAGCTCAACCTTACAATCCAAAATTCCGAATAACGTAAAATTAAGCTGTGTACAGTTACTGGACAACATTAAACACTAAATAACACGAAGAAATAAAAATTTATCCAAGCGCAACATTTCTTAAAAAAATCCGAATTAGAAAAACAAGTAACGGATAGCATGAGGAGATCTGTTCTTACCGTGCGGCCATCAATAACATGCCTTTCCTGAAGAACCCTGTCAAGAATATCTGGATCTGCGAAAACAACAAATCCAAATCCTCTAGGCTTCCCAGATATTTTATCTCTCATTACAACAGCTTGCAGCACTTCTCCATAGCCTTGAAAATAATCCTTCAGCTTCTCCTCGTTAGTCTCCCATGATATCCCTCCAATGAATAGCTTCCCCTGATCTGAATCCATTATCGGATTGCTACGTGTAGAGAGTAGGGTGGGTTCGAAGGACGAGTGCCCCCAAATGAATTGAGGGTTTCGGCTTGTTTCTGTGAAAGCCGTCAGAAGACGGGGAGTGAGGGAGAGAGGTGTTTTACTTAGTAAGATTGGAACCAATGAACGGCTATGATTAGAGGAGAAAGTAGGGGATTGTGATTGGAGGGCTGAGATTTGACGGTTCGATATTCTCTTTTGGTTGTTGATAAAATGAGGTGCAGCTGAACATTTCAATTATTGGCGGACTGGTGGTAGTGAAACGGACTAGATTTTTTGTTCTTATGGAAATTGCATTCGAAGCCCCACAAAATGTACTGAATAGTATTTCAACCCCCCCATAAAATTATCTTTGCTGGCTTTCATGTCTTGGTCATAGTCCAACTTATAATAGGAAAACAAATCTAACTCGAACAAAAGAATTGTGATATAGCCTATAGGAATAAATTTGATATATTATGCATTAAAAATAAATTACAATTAAGAAGAACTTTTGTATTTTAAGATATTGAAAAGGGTTTTTAAACACAAAATAAAATGGTGACAACACTACTAATGTCTTTAGGATCTTTAAGAACAGAATTCGAAAAACGATACATATTCATAATTGTGCAGAAAAATGAACGAAAAAAAAATCATTATTTTACAGTTTTAGCTAGGTGACAGTGGTGTCGTTACCGCCACAACCTTAACCTATTCTTAGTCCAACATATTAAACAAAATAGTACATGGTAAGAAATGATCGTTTTCCACGATAAGAGTTATGCTTACTATAATCTCAAAATCAACTCAAGTAAATCTCAAACTATAATTCAATACTTATAAGGGAAAAAATCTTAAATAATCATATGTAGAAGTTTTATATTAATATTAGCCTCCTCACAAATTTGTACTAATTATAACCTTTTCAAAGAGTAATATAAATACATTGGACAAAAATACCCCTCCCATAATTTTATTCCCGTCAAACAATTACAAGCATTATCTCCCCAGTCGCTCTAACCAAAAACCCTATCCCCCCCCCCCCCAAAAAAAAAAATCAAAGGAAA
>JAUEKW010183192.1:0-16186 GCA_032274785.1 Ajuga reptans | reverse complement strand
TGTTCGTTGAGGTCTGATCCCGATCAGGGCTCATAACTGTGTAAGCCATAGCAAACCCCTCCTTCTGTCTCTGACAATATCCATACCTAGGATTTTGTTGGCTTCTCCCAATTCTTTCATCTCAAACTGTGACTTCAATTCCTTCTTGAGTATCTTTATCGCATCCATACTTTTGCTAGCAACTAGCATATCATCAACATACATCAGTAGAAAAGTCATTGGTTCATTGTTAACCTTTCTAACATAAACACAACTGTCATAATTTGATCTGCAGAAACCAATACTCATCATATGCTCATCAAATTTCTTGTACCATTGTCTGGAACTTTGTCTGAGACCATATAATGATTTCTTGAGCATGCACATTTTCTCTTCATCTCCAGGGAGTATGAATCCCTCTGGTTGTGTCATGTAGATTATCTCCTCCAAATCACCATGGAGAAATGCTGTCTTGACATCCAATTGTTCAAGATGCATATCCTGATGCACTACCATGGATAGGAGTATTCTGATTGAGCAATGTTTTACCACATGGGAGAAAATTTTATTATAATCTACCCCTTCCCTTTGGGTGAATCCCCTTGCCACCAATCTAGCTTTATACCTTACATGTTTATGCACTGTTGATTCAATTTTCTTCTTAAATATCCACTTACTGCTAACCAGTTTATGATTCTTTGGTTTCTTCACCAACACCCAAGTCCTAATTTTGTGTAGGGACTCAATCTCTTGTTGCATAGCTACCATTCATTTGTTTTTCTCAGGTCCAGCTATAGCTTCTTTATAGTTACTAGGCCCATTATGTTCAATCTCCTCAGCTACATGTAATGCATATGAAATAATGTCAACTTGTCCATACCTTTATGGTGGCTTTATAACTCTCTTCACTCTATCTCCTGACCAATCTATAACTACTAGATTATGCAGTTTCCTAATGGATCAGCTTCTCCTTCACTATCAGTATCTAAGTTGTGGTGTTCATCATCATGTGACACTTCCTTATCCAGAAACCCAACCTCAAAACTGGTTTTCTGTGATGTCTGATGTTCATCCCCTTTAAGCTTATCTGCTATAGTGAGGAAAGGCATCCTTCCCTCATCAAAGATCATATCTCTGCTTATTATGATCTTCTTAACACTTGGCTCATAACACCATAACCTGTATCCTTTAGTCCCTGTTGGATATCCCAGTATCACACACTTCAAAGCTCTTGGCTCTAGTTTATCTTTATTTTTGTGTGCATAGGCTTGACATCCAAATACCCTCAGATGTGTGTAATTGTGTGGCCTGCCATACCATAATTCCTCAGGTGTCTTGACATCTCTTGTAGATGATGGACATTTATTGATCAGGACAGTTGTTGTAACTGCAGCTTCTCCCTAAAACCTTTTAGACAGGTCAGAGCTTAGCAGCATGCACCTCACTCTCTCCAAAATAGTTATGTTCATCCTCACAATGAGTCTATTTTGTTGAGGATTGCCAGGGACAGTTTTATGTCTATTAATCCCCTTGCTCTTACAGAATGATTGGAATTCATCTGACATGAATTCCAAACCATTGTCAGTTCTCAAACACTTCAGAGAAGTTGTCTTTGCAGTTTCCACCTCCATACACCATTCTTTGAATTTTGAGAGTGCATCACTCTTGTTTTTCAAAACAAACAGCCATAACTTTCTGGAGTAATCATCAACTATACTTAAGAAGAATCTTCCTCCTCCAAGAGTTTCTGTTCTTGAAGGTCCCCACAGATATGTATGTGCATATTCAAACACTGTATATGTGTTCATTTTTTCCACTGGATATGACAGCTTCTTACTCTTGCCAAGTATGCACTCTTCATAGGGTTTCAGAGTGATCTTTTCTGACTGAGGTATCAATCCTTGTTTCTACAGTTCAACCAATCCTTTTTTACTAACATGGGCAAGTCTCTCATGCCACAATCTTGATTGATCTGTCATAGCAACCTCTAAATCACATACAATGGTTCTGGCTAGTAGATAGTATAAACTTTGTTTTCTGACACCTTTCATGACTATCCTGGAGCCCTTTGAGATGCTTAAAATCCCAACCTTTGATTCAAAACTGTAACCATTTGATTCTAATAAACAAAGAGATATCAAATTTCTTTTAAGCTTGGGTATATACCTCACATCAGCTAACAATTTTACTGATCCATCATCCATCTTCAGTTTTATGTTTCCAATGCCTTCCATAGAGCAACTTTGGTTGTTTCCTAGTAGCACAGCTCCTATCTTGACCTGCTTCATGCTAACAAACCACTCCTTATGTGGACACATATGGAAAGAGCATCCAGAGTCAATGATCCACTCATTCTTGACTTGTGTGTTTACTACATTTAACATTTATGGATCTTGTGCTTATGTTGCTATCCCAACTTCATCAGTTTTCTGGATATTTTGACCTTGCTTTTGTTTCCAAGCAAAACAATCCTTTTTGAAATGGCCAGGTTGCTTGCAATGAAAACACTTCCTGCTCTCTTTATCATCCACTTCTTTTCCTTTCTTCTGGAAAGGTTTCTTTTGTTCATGTTTTGGTTTCTTGGACTTGAAGCTCTTCTGAAACTTATATTTCACAAATAAACTCTCTGACACAGTTCCTTGTTCCTCCTCATTTTGTTTCTGCAATTATTTTACCTTTAGAGCAGACTGCACCTCCTCTAGTGTAATGCTCTTCTCTCTTCCATACAGCATTGCATCTTTGAGATGATCAAATGACTTTGGCAAAGCATTAAGTAGGATAATAGCTTTGTCTTCATCACCCAGTTTCACTTCAATACTCTCCAGATCATCCAAAGATTTGTTGAACTCATCCAACCGATCCCTATTGGCTTTGTCATCTGTCATTTTGTATGAATAGAGCCTCTGCTTCATATATAGTCTCTTTGCCAGTGACTTGGTCATGTGCGAACTCTATAGCTTTGCCCAGACACCTGCAGCAGTTTCTTCATGAGCCACTTCTCTTAAAACTTTATCACCAAGAGTGAGGATAATGGCACTGTGTGCCTTTTCCATGATTTCTTGCTTCTTAGCAATTTTAGGTGCAGTTTCCTTCTCCTTTTTGTCAATGTCATCATCCCCCTTCTGCTTCATCTTGAGGGCTTCCCATAGTCCTTGCTGAATGAGCATAGCCTTCATCTTGATCTTATAGAGGCCAAAATTATTTTTCCCAGTAAACTTCTCAGCTTCAAATCTTGTGGAAGACATTGTGTGTTTTGTTTCTGCTGCTCTTAGCTTTCCCACAGACGGCGCCACTTGTTGAGTTCTTGAACAACACAACTAATTCAATGACTAACAAACTAGACAATCCAAACCTGCAAACCAGAAGATAACAAACAAGCAAAACAAAACAATATGCCAAGACTTGACTTGAAACAATAAAATGTATTGTAACTTCTGATCTTGCCAAATGCTCACTGATCTATGCAAGAAATAGTCTCATTGATAATATATCAAACACCTCTCATGCAAAAGTCAATAACTAACCACAATACTCGAATCAAACCGGCTAAAACACAGTCAAAACAATAACTCAGAACAAGAACATAAAATGATGGCAGTTTGTGTGCTTTGTGTGATCAAACTAAAATGAAACATAGACCAATACACAAGGGATTACGTGGTTCTGCTTATAGCCTACATCCTCGGGGAGAGGAGAAGAAAATCTACTAGAAACTGAGGAAGAGATTACAATGATCACCAAGAAGAATTGGAGTTTTGACCACTCCCAAAAGAACCCCTTCTACCTAGGGTGTTTTTCTCAAGCTTTACCACTTGCTAACCTTCTCCTTTTCACTCTCTCTCTAACTTGCTAGGTGATATGAAGTACAATGTGTGTGTATACAAAAGAAACACTCAATATATACAACATAAATCTAAAAAATAGGCTCAGAAAATGAGCTAAACAACTGCTGCCAAACAGCACCTAAAGACAACAATTTTTGATAGTTATAACTGTCAAAACCGTTGTCTATAACAAAAACTATTGTCTTTCGAGGCACTTCAACCGTTGTCTTTTGCAAACCAAAAATTTGAAATCTTTCTTCTTCTTTCTTTCATCTTATTGAATGTTTGATGTGACATACATCACAGTTCACCCGCTATCATTCAATTTTTTTAACAAAAAATTACAAAAATTATATCTAAATTTAAAAATCAGAAGTTGACAGGATCTTGCTATGTATAGATTGTTGTGTTATTATATTAGTAAAGATAAAGATATAGATTTATTTATTTATTTATAGAATAAAATTAAGATTTAAAAAGTAAAGTTTGATAATTTTACAAAAATAATTTATAAGTTAATAAACTATTCTAAAAAGTATTTATATAACTTTTTATTTGTAGTCCAAACTAGATACAAATAATCCTCACACAAAATATACAAACTTAACTCAAATAGAAAAAACCAGAAGTTTATTAAATAATATCGGTCTGATGGTACAACAATTAGTATTATAAGAAATTTATTTATTTTTCATTGTATAAATATAATAACTGTGAAATGCACAATAATAATAATAATATAGGATATTAGGAATGAGATACGTCAAATAAATTGGATGTGAACTGTGAAACCACTAAGCAAAGGAGAAAAATAGCCCATGAGATCACTTGTTACATTTATATGTTACATCTTGTATTTCACAATGTTTACCCACCGCCACATTTATAAGATGATGTCACTACTTAACACGTGTCATATATTAAAGGTTATGTAACAGAAGATGAAACTGTAACAGAGGATGAGGATTGGAAAAATAAGGAATTGCAAACATGATTAGAAGGATGACATAATTGCCACATGTCCAAAAATTATTGGTTCTAGTAAAATAATAGGTAGAAATGGTCAAAATACTAGGACTCACACTACTTATTAACCTGCGAAATCCGAATTAAGTGTATTTTTTGTTGCAGTAGCATACATTGAAGATGGTATATACTTCTTGCAGTAGCAAACATAGAAGATTTTTAAATTCAAAATAAATACAGGTATAGAAGATGATCTCAACGTATTATTTAATGTAGTAGCAAACATGGAAGATAGTGTGTCATGAAGTGTTTCAGTTTCGATCAAGTGTCACATTTTTTTTAACATATTAGCTGCAACAAATTAATTATATATAAAAAACAAATAGTAGATTGGGGAAAAAAACTCTATTGTTACTGTCTCCATGCGCATCCTAACAAATCTCATCTCAATATATTTTTTCTTGTTGCAGCAAACATAGAAGATCATTTTCAAGTCCACGTCAACTTTTATATTCGTTTGAGTTTCGAATCCGAATACGAATATACCTGTATTCGATTCGAAACATTCCTGTATATAAAATATACATATATATATTTTATATATATTATAAATATATTATTTATGTATTTGAAATGATAAAATGTTTTTAAAATACATATGTATTTGAAAATAAAAATAGATAATATATATAGAGAGAGGAAGTGTATAATTAGGGTTCATTTCTTTCTTATTTTCTCAGTAGAATCAACACAACTGCCGTCATCTAGAAAATCCTAAATTACTGACCCCTCCACCGCTGTGGCGAGTCCGGCGACGACGACGGTGATGCACCTCTCTATCGGAACTCGGAACTCGGAAGACACTTTATCTAAAGGTCCTCTCGCTGTTTCATTATTGTCTCTATCATATATGAATTTGGGTTCGAATTTTTTTTGTTGGTAAGATTAAGTTATATATTCTTCTTCCAACGCTTCTATTAAAAAGAATTGATCCACTGTTGAATATAAAATAGCATCAGATAGCGCATCTGCTTCGTGCCTTCATGACTTCATCCTTATTCTTCTTTTTCTTATCTTTTTTTTTCTTCGTCGTCTCTGTTTTTTTTTCTTGTTGGACAATAACATTATGAGATAATAATACCAAGAATTCAGTCTTAATATTTCAGTAGTTTTATCCAAATGAGTCACATCATTAAATGTATCAAATTACTATTTATCCAAATGACTTCAGTTGTTTTATTAAATGTTATCTATTAACTTCTTGTTTATGCAAATGGAAAAGAATCCTACTGTTGTTTATGCAAATGGAAAAGAATAACTTCTTTTTTATTTGAAATTGGCTCATAGTTTATGCAAATGGAAATAATGCTACTCTTGTTAGTTTTTCCATGTGATGAACATAGAAATAACTTCTTGTTTGCATATGAGTTGTAGATATGGATCCCTCAAACATCGCGGAGTAACCAACTGATCAAGAAAATGATACCTTAATGGAAGATTTTCATGAGGTAAGTACTACTTAACTCGCAATTAACTATAATTTATTATTTGGAATCTTTAGATATTTTCACCTTTTTTATATCTAAAAGTTTATAATAATAGGTGGGAAATCATATAGACAATATAGATGATGATGGAGGTGAAAGTGTAGAAGTTGAAGGTGGCGATGAGGTTCAAATTCAAGATGAAAATGTTGGAGATGAAAGAGCTCATAATGTTGAGCAAGAAGGTGAAAGAGTGGAAGATCAACCTGCAGTAGGAAAGAAGAAAAAAAAATTGAAATCAAAAGTGCACTTTGATTTCACTATAGTGACTGGAGAGATGATGGAGTGGAAAAGTATCAGCGCATTCACTGTAAGACTCTGCTTACCAAGAATGATAGTGGTACAACAACTCATATGAAAAATCATTTGAACAGATGTCTTCAGAAGGCACTTCATCTAAAGAAACAAAAGAAATTGCAATTCCAGCCTGAAAATTTGAAATTTGAGATGAATCCTCTGTCTGATGGTAGATATGAATCATATGATCACTTGAAGCAAAGAGAAGATATTGCGCATTGGGTTCTAATGAATGAGCAACCATTTAATGTCGTGGAGAACTATGATTTTACTTTCATGGTCAAAGTTAATCTCCCACAGTTTGAGAAGATCTCTCGTGTCTCTATAAGAAATTATGTCCAAAGTGTTTATGACATGCAGAAGAAGAAGTTGCATTTGATGTTGAGAAGCATTAATAGGATTTCATTAACCACCGATATTTGGAAGTCAAAAGTGCAAAAGATTTCTTATATGTGTGTACTTTTTTGATTCACAATGGCAACTTCAAAAATGAGTTCTTAGCTTCATTCCTCTTCCTCCTCCACATACAGGTAATATAAAAATTTTAATTTATTATTTCATTGCATTGAATTCATTAATCTATAGCATATTTGTTGATTTAAACTATATTGCTAAATTCTTTGTTAGGAGTTGATATCTTTGATAGGCTTATGAAGTGCACAAAAGATTGGGGGATTGAGCACAAAATCTTCACCATATTAATTGACAATGCTTCGAATAATGATGTAGCACTTAGTATCACCAAAGAAACGTTTTCCAAGAGTCGGAAGTTACCGTTGGATGGTAAGATGTTTCATGTTAGATGTTCTGCACATATATTGAATCTTATTGTCCAAGATGGTCTTCTGATATTAAATTTATTATTGAGGATGTCAAAAATAGTGTGCGGTTCATTAATCAGTCAGAGGCTAGGTTGATGAAATTTTATGATATTGTGCATTATTTGGGAATTCCGATGAAAAGGTTAATTATTGATTGTCCTACTCGTTGGAATTCTACATATGAAATGTTAGTTGAAGCTATTAAAGTTAAGGATGCATTTCCCATATTTGCTCAAAGAGAGAATTTGTACACGCGTTTCCCTAGCTCTGAAGATTGGGATAAAGTAGAGGATGTTGTTGCCATTCTATAAGTCTTTTATGAAGCCACTCAGGTAATGTCCAGAACTGATTATCCAACATCTAATATTTTCCTTACTGTTATTTGGAGAGTCAAACATGTTTTAGATGAGAAAGAAAACCATCCTAATGAGTTCATCCAAAACATGGTGAGAAAAATCAAGCAAAAATTTGACAAATATTGAGGAAGTTGTAATCTTTTGATGGCTATTGGAGCGACACTTGATCCTAGGTTCAAAATGAGGTTGGTTGAGTTTGCTTTTAATAAGATATATAATAAGAGTGAAGATAGAACACATGTCATGAAGGTTTGAGAAGCATTACATAGCTTGTTCTTTGAGTATGTTGCTCAAATGAGGACCTGGAGAAGTAGTTCCTCCATGTCAAGTAAGGTTTCTTCTACTTCCACTAGTGGCTCAATGTCTAAAGGAAAACTAATACCTTATGGTTTGTCTATGTATTATGACTACTTGGATACTGTGGAGGAACATGAGCCTACAAAGTCGGAGTTGGACATTTACTTGGAGGAAGAGGTTTATAGATGTTAAGATGGGGAGGTAGCATCCGAGTTTGATGCCTTGAATTGGTGGAAATCTCAAGAGTTGAAGTTATGTGTTTTATCTAGGTTGGCTCATGATATTTTAGTTGTCCCTATTAGTACAATAGCATCGAAGTCCACATTTAGTGCCGGGACTCGAGTTTTAGATTCTTACCGTGCTAATTTATCTTCTAATATGGTGGAAGTTATGATTTGTGGAGCAAATTGGGTTCGTCAACTTCACGAGATCAAGAAGCCCCCTATGACATATGTAAGTTTCTTCTTAATTTTCATGTTATTATTTGCATGTTTCCATGATAATAACCTGAACATTGATTCTTATTTATTTTTATTAGGAGGAGGAAGCTTAGATTGATGTCCAATTGCGCACATGATAAAGGTGGCTTAGGAGCAAGTTCAAATTATTTTTGGGTATTTTTCTTGATAAGTTTGACAATGTTCCTTTTGCATTTGTGTATTTGATAGGCGGGTTATGTAATTGATGTCATGATAGTTTGGTACTTTGAAGTTTTTTAGTTGATGCTAGCTTGTTAA
This sequence comes from Ajuga reptans, assembly GCA_032274785.1. Taxonomy (NCBI): domain Eukaryota; kingdom Viridiplantae; phylum Streptophyta; class Magnoliopsida; order Lamiales; family Lamiaceae; genus Ajuga; species Ajuga reptans. The sequence continues at coordinate 7,365 of JAUEKW010183192.1, read as the reverse complement.
GCAATTTTTTTTGGATGCTGCTGTTGTTAGTCATTATAATATGTCATTTTGGTATTATGAAATTTCATATTATAGCTAGTTTGAAGTTTTGGATGCATTGTCATTATAGATTGTTAGTTTCAGATTCTTTTTTTTTTTTTTTTGAATTTCGAATTTTTAATCACGAATATCGAATCAAATATAATTTAGAAAACAATTCGAATTGAATTCGAAGTGAATCGAATAATTTTTCAACAACTTTCTTGTTTTGTTTTTGAATTAACGAACCTCGAATCGAATCAAATATATTTGAATGTTTGTATCGAATCGAATTCGGATCTCATTGGGAATTTAAATCCTTAATGAATCGAATCTCGAATATTCGTCAAATTTCATGAATTCGAATTTGAAACTTTAATATTCGCTTTGATTCGATTCGTTTACAACCCTAGTTGTGGCACCTAAAATTCCCTAATAAATATTTTCTTTATTTATTTAAATTAAATCCCATTTTGTAGATTTATTTTGCAGGAAGACGAGGTCACGTGATTTCAAAATTCAACTGCACTCAAATAAATAAAGTAACAATTTTCTTTTAATAAATACATCTATTTATTGTAAATTTTTGAATTAAATTACTTGTCCTTGCCTTTTTCAATATCTCCATAAACCCAACATTTTCTATTTAGGGAAGTCAAAGATATTTGGTGAACATAGTAGAGAAAAAAGCAGACCAAATCTCCTTAACCAATGTACCCATTGTGAAAGAATTCACAGATGTATTTCTAGAAGACTTATCAGGAATTCCACTGGACCGCTAAATTGAGTTCACCATTGACTTAGTGCCAGGAGTTGTGCCGGTATCTAAAGCACCATATCGAATGGCACCAAAAGAATTGCAGGAGCTGAAGTTACAATTGCAAGAGTTATTGGAGAAGAAGTTCATCAGGCCAAGTGTGTCTCCTTGGGGAGCGCCAGTTCTTTTTGTCAAGAAGAAAGATGGAACACTTTGTATGTGTATTGACTATCAAGAGCTTAACAGGATGACGATTAAGAATAAATATCCGCTACCAAGAATTGAAGACTTGTTTGATCAACTGAAAAATACCGGTATTTTCTCAAAAATTAACTTGAGGTCAGGGTACCACCAATTGAAAATAAAGGAGAGTGATATTCCTAAAATGGCTTTCAGAACGAGATATGGGCATTATGAGTTTACTGTGATGCCATTTGGTGTAACAAACACGCCAACAATTTTCATGGATCTGATGAATAGAGTATTTCATCAATATCTTGATCATTTTGTTATCATTTTTATCGATGATATCCGGGCGTACTTGAAGAATCAAGAAGAGCATGAAAGACACCTCAGAACGGTGTTGGAAACACTAAGGAGAGAAAAATTGTATGCGAAATTTAGTAAATGTGAATTCTGGTTAGATAGAGTTGCCTTTTTGGGACATATCATTTCTACCAAAGGAATCGAAGTCGACCTTGATAAAATTGAAGCAGTCGTAAATTGGAAGACACCCACAAATGTGAGTGAAGTTTGTAGTTTTCTGGGTTTGGCTGGTTACTATAGGAGGTTTATTCAAAATTTCTCCCATATTGCAAAACCATTAACCCAGATGACTAAAAAGAATGAGAGATTTGTTTGGGCTCCTGAATGCGAAGCTAGTTTCCAAGAGTTAAAGCATCGGCTAGTGTCAACTCCACTCTTAACTATACCAGATGGATCTGAGGGATTTGTGATCTATACAGATGTATCTAAAGCTGGTATAGGATTTGTACTAATACAGAATGACAAGGTGATTGTGTGTAATCAATTCTCCACTACTATGAAAGTTTTTCAAAGTGATGGTGGAACATAATCTGTAAACTCGAGTCTGTGAGTTTATGAATTTATATAGCATTATCATCGCATGTCTTGTCCATATACACCTTAGTAGAATGGACGCGTTGAGCGTAAACATAGGCATATGTCTGAAACTGGGTTATCTATGATGTTTCATGCTCATGTTTCTGCTTGTCATTGGTTTGATGCTTTCGCTACTGCCATTTTTGTTATAAATCAAATTCTTTCTATTTTATTGGTGAATAAATTCTCGTTTGAGTTACTATATGGTTATGCTCATACTTATGCAATTTTCAAGCCTTTTGGTTATCGGGTATTCCCTTATTTACGGTACTATGCTGCTCATAAGTTAACACCACACAGTCATCCTTGCATTTTCTTGGGATACATCAGTACTTACAAGGGATTTCGGTGTTACGATCCTAATTCATCTCGGGTATATATCACATATCATGCACAATTTGAGGAAGTCAGTTTTCCATTCGCAGGAAGTTCTACTTCGTCTCCATCAACAGGTCTTGATATTACGAGTTTCATGGAACCTACACTCAAAGCTGCTTTGCCTAACGCTGTTCCACCTCCATTGATTGGCCCTCCATTCAATTCCATGCACCATCAGCAGCCTTGCCAAGTCTTTCCGGCTATACCGCATGCTACCCCTACTCCTATTGCTGCTGAGCCAGCTCAACATGAGCACCTCGTGGCACCTGATCCCGAGCTGGTACCGTCTGCTCTTCCGCAACCGCCGAATGCATCGACCATCGAGCATCCACTAGTTCAACCATCTCATCATATGACGACTCATGCAAAGTTTGGTATATTTAAACCATGTTATCCACTTGATTTATCGTATACATCCTTGTTGTCAGCTTTAACAACGTCTTCTGAGCCTAGAGTTTTTAAATCCGTTGCTAAGCATCCTGAGTGGTTATCCGCCATGCAAGAAGAAATTGATGCTATTCGTACTAACAACACTCCGGATTTGGTCCCTCATCCTCTGAATACGAATATTGTTGGCTCCAAATGGGTATTCAGAACTAAATATCATGGTGATGGCTCAATTGAGCGCCACAAAGCCAGACTTGTGGCTTAGGGATTCACACAGATTCCAGGCACAAACTTTAATCCCACATTTATCCATGTGGTTAAAGCCACAACAGTTCGGGTTATCCTAGCTCTTTCGGTGCAGGACAGATGGTCATTACACCAACTGGATGTCAAAAATACTTTCTTGAATGGGGTTTTATCGAAACTAGTGTTCATGGCTCAACCTCCTGGCTTCATTGACCCTCGATATCCAGATCATGTGTGTCATTCGAAGAAAGCTCTCTAGGGTCTACGTCAGGCTCCTATAGCTTGGTTTCAACACTTCAGTGCTTTCTTGTTGAGTCTCAGTTTCACAACGAGTCGTTCTGACTCATCTATGTTCTCATATCATCTAGGTACCTCCGTTATTTATCTTCTGTTATATGTCGATGATATAATTGTTACAGGAAATGATCCGACCATGCTTCGACATTTTATTGCCCGAATTCACTCTGAATTCGCCATCAAGGATCTAGGTCAGTTGAATTTTTTTGGGTCTTGAAATCTCCTACGCTTCCGATGGGCTATTTATCGGGCAGGCAACCATGACATCTTGGATCGTGTTGGTCTTCTTGATTCTAAGCCCGTTGCTACACCTTTAGTTGCGGGTGAAACATTAGTTTGTGCTGGAGAATTATTTTATGACCCCACGTTATATCGTTTGCTTGTGGAAGCTTTGCAATACTTATCAATATCTCGTCCAAACTTATCATTTGATGTCAATCTTGTCAGTCAATTGCTCCGCTCTCCAACTGTTGATCATTTTAATGTTCTAAAGCACATTCTTCGGTATGTTAAAGGAACACTTCATTTTTTACTGACATTCACGCATCTTTCTGAGTCCGGAATAATATGGTACTCTAATGCTGATTGGGCCTGATGCATTGAGACACAAAGATCCACATATGGCTATTCTATTTTCCTAGGTGGAAATTTTATTTCTTGGAGTGCAAAGAAACAACCTACGTTTCACGTTCTAGTTGCGAATCCGAGTACAAGGCTTTGGCAAATGCTGCATCCGAGATAGTCTGGGTAATAAATCTTTTACATGAGCTTCGGGCCTTACCCCCTGATCGTCCATTACTTCTCTGTGACAATAAAAGTGCAATATTTCTGAGCCAGAATCCAGTGGCACATAAGCGGGGGAAACACATTGATCTCGATTGCACCACTTTTTTTAGGAGCTTGTTTATGTAGGAAAGCTTTCTACACAGTTTGTTCCCTCACATTTGCAACTGGAGGATATTTTCACTAAGAGTCTTCCACGACCAGCCTTTGAATTTCTTCGTTCCAAGCTCTGTGTCTCGTTACACCACATACAACTCTTGAGGGGGTAATAGAGATCAGGATTAAGTATTTGTATATATTGTAATCATATCTAAAAGATTGCCTTGTATCTCTAATTATTTTCTTCCCATATATATGTTGTAAATCACTCATTATATATAGCAAATTAATTCAATCTCCAACATAATTGGTGATCCTATTTTCTCTCTATAGAAGGTTACTCTGAAATATGAATTGTTCAGAACTATGATATATTCCATTCATTAGAGTCTTTCTCCATCATTTTTTAACTAGAAGAAATGCTCCAGAAATCATTAACCGATACAATTCATATGGCCAGATTTAATATATTTTTCTTTAAAATAAATGACATATAAGAAATCAAAAGTCTTCTGGGCCGAATCATAATATTAGAATGATAATAACAGAAATATACTGCCGAATTCAAATAGAAATGATAATCGATGAGCCAAATAGAGAACCCTGGTCTTTTAAGACTGAAAACTGCAGTTGAAATGCATTTAAAGACGACGAAAACCCTGTTCGATCGTAAAGTTCAAACGACGCTCACTCTATTCGGTTCGCGGTGGTTGAACAACGTTCAATCCGTTCGATCAGTACGTCCGAAGGACAACCACCATATTCAAGTTTGCAGATTCGAACAAAACATTATAGATGTGCAGATATTTTTGTTTATGTATTAATTATTTTTTTATAATATTTTATTTTAAATAATTTAATTTAATAAAGAAGGGTAAAATTGGTACTAAGTAGGTTGTATTAAGAAGTTTGTACTCTTTTTTTAAATATAAGTACACTACATTAAGAAATTAATTACATTGAAAAATTTAGTGAACTTCAAATAGCCGCCGCCATTTTTTAAACCCAGTACTAGTAACAACTAGATGTTCGTCTGTGCGATGCACATGATATAATATTTTATTATATTATTAATATATGATTAAATTTTAGTATTACTATAAAACATTATAAAACGTATATGTCATAATATATATATATATATATATATATATATATGTGTGTGTGTGTGTGTGTGTGTATTACTATATTTTATACTTTAAAATTAAGGAAATATCATAAATTTTCTATGTAAGCAATATGAGTCTTAAATTTAATTTCATAAAAAGAGAATTAAATTATTTTTATTATGCATTAATTTCGTTGGAAACAAATACCCATATTTTTTCTAATATAATTATTTTATATGATTGGGCAGTAACGTAAATTCAACTTATTTATTATATGCAATATGGATCTGTAATTGAACATCATGAAATAAGGATTAATTTGATATATTTTTCATTAAAAATGAAGTTGGTACGAAAAAGTTATAAATGTTTAAAATTTTAATTGAAAACAGAAAAAGAATGGAGAGTGAGAAAGATTTTGATTGGAATTGATGTAAGTAAATGGTGGAATAAAACTCCCACAATTCACGTCCATTATTATCTTCTTCTTTCTTTTTTTTTTTCCTAAAAATTTCAAGAAGACACATGTCAACATCTCATTTTATGTATTATCAAATAAAAAGAAAAATATAAAATGACAGATGAACCCATAAACTATTCAACGGTCTTTCTTTTATATTTAAGGTAGAGGTAGATTACATACTCTGTTGCAAAAAATTCCGATTAACTTCGATTAATCCCCGACTAGGAGCTAGGCCTCTATTGGCCGCCTACGTTTATTTCCTGATTACTCCCTGCCTAACCACGCCTATGCCCTGATTAGCCCCGGCTAGACCCCGACTAATTGCTAGGCCCTAGTCCACCGTCTAACTAGTGCCTAGTGACTTCTACAACCTTGATTACATAAGATAAAGACGAAAGAAAAGAAAAAAGAAAAATAGTGAGGAAAAAAATAGGAGATGACAACTAAGCAGATTATCCTGTTTTTATATTAAAGGGGATTAAAAGAATATGATCGATCATATGCCTGAAATCTTAAGGGGATGTTTGGTTATATTTTCAAAAATATATTTTTACTTTTTACTATATTAAACACATAAATCATGTTTGTTTTACCATTTTCATCTATATACTTTTTCCAAATTAATCATTACATTTAAATTAAATATTTATTTTATGTCTCATCACTATTAATTTTTTTTTCTGAAACGATAGAAATGTCATTCACACGACCAAATGGCCAAATGGTTTGTTTAAACTACCGAAGTAATCGAAACAAAATTGCGGAGCCCCAAACAACAGTCCCGAAAGGGTGTCGGGGTCCAAAACTCTCCAAAATAGGGGAAAGTAACACTCCTACAGGAGGAGACAAAATATTCCCAACAGGGGAAACATCACCCAAAACCTAAGACAAAGATACACGATTCCATCATAAAACAAATGTAGCTGGAACTGAAGCAAAACAACCTACCGGAACTGATGTAAAAAAACCTACCGGAACTGATTCAAAACAACCTACGACTAAAAATGGAAAAATATTGAATGGATCTTTTAAAGAAGAAAATGAAGGAGGGATCCAAACAAACCAAAAGAAAACAAGAACATAAGAAAAAAAACAAAGAAAGACAAAAAAAGAAAAGAAACAGAAAATAGCAAATAGCCTCCCCTCTTCTCTGCACCATCACCTGCCGGCCACCGCCACCTTCCACCACTTGCCGCCGCCTACAACCATGGCCACCAAGGATCGCCAAGCAGGAAGCCCAAAACCCAGATCCAAAAATAAAGATGAAAATACCACGATCTATGCACAAGAAGACACCCACCACACAGATCTTCTTGAGAAGACTCCCATCTCAAAATGGTCAAGAGACCCGTCGGAGATGGGGAAAGCACGTACGCACAATGGGGGGGAGAAGTGCGAACAAGATCGGGAAAAACGAAAGACCAAACGTGGATCTAGGAGAGATGGTGGGGAAGGGGCCGCCGGCCACACCATAGCGCCACCGGCGACACCATAGCATCGTCGACGAAGGACCAATGGCGGTCCGTGACAGGGGGGAAGATTTAAATTAGGGTTTTTTTTTAGAGAGAAGGAGGAGGTTTTTTAGAGAGAAGAATTATAAGAGTTAATTTTGACATGTGGGTAATACATATCACTATCAATTCATCTAATATAATACAATATATTTCAATCTTAACTATTCAGTAGGGCCCACCATTAATTTACTA
>JAUEKW010182974.1:0-16210 GCA_032274785.1 Ajuga reptans | reverse complement strand
ATTTTTATCATCATACACATAATCCTCGGCTTGTCCTTTCCTAACCTTCACCGCCCTTTTTGTTTTCTTACCCCAATATCCTCCCCTTGAGGATTCAACTTCATTCTCTTTTCTTTTTCCTCCTCTTTCATTAACCATGTATCAACACTTCCACTTTATTTTCAAACAATTCAATCAATAAAACAACACAAATTCCCACAAGATAGTGTAATCGGGGTGGGGAATTGTGTAATGTGTGTGGAAAATGTGTTCAAAACATCATAGCATAGGAGAAAAATTCAAAAGGAATCAAATAGCAAGAAAAATGGGAGGGGCCCAAAACTTTTACCTTGAAATCAGCCACTTTTCGGTCGCCGAATTTTGGTAACTTCTGCCAAAAAATAATTAGTGCAAAATGATCCTCGTCCTTCGGGTAGTGTCTCCTCCAAATGGAATTGGCTAATTCCTTGTGAGCTAGGAGGAATTTAAATTTCAAGTATGAAGATTTTGGTGGGTTTTAGAGAGTGGTGGGAGCATTTTGAATTCTAGAGAGAGAGAGACAAAATGAAAAGTGAGGATGGCTATTGGCAAAGGGGGAAGGCCGATTTTTGCATAAGGGAGGGGAGAGAATATTCTCTTTTTTATTTCTTTTGCTCTATTTACTACAATGCCACTCCAAGCCCACCTTTTCCAATTTTTGTTCGTTTTTTATTCTTGCTTGATTTTTTGCCTCAAGAATTTGCAATCCTCATCCTTCATCACATTTCATTTGATAGAAACACACAAAGCTCAAGAAAGATCGTCAATAACACAAGGTGGTTAGAAAAATACAAAAATAGAATTAAACTAAATTAACTATGAAAGTAATTAAATTAATCTTGGGGTACCTCCCAAAAGCACTTCTTTATGGTCATTAGCTTGACCCTAATGAGGATAGAGAGATTAAGGTGGTTCAAAGACGAGCTTTTGACCCTTTGGTGGAGTTTCGTCCACCAGAACCACCTCAATTCCACTTTCTTTGGGGTTCAATTGGTCCAACACTCCTTTGATTTTGCATTTTCCACGATGTTTACCCTTGGTTGGAGATGGATTTTTTTCACGAGAGATAGAAAATTTTGAGATTTCTTGGCTTTCCAACGGTACTTGGATGAGGTCGGGTGTTTTCAAGTGATGGAATGAATGGGGATGGTTTCGAGTGGGAATTTAGAATTTTATGAATTCCCCACTTGTTGCCATCATCATCCTTCCACCTTTGACATCTATAAACGGCGCTTTCCAAAAATGGCCTTCTAAGAATTATTAGAATTTTTTTATCATGATTAATGTCCAAAATAACAAAATCGGTCGGCAAGCTTGACTTCCCGATTGGTACCACCATGTCCCTTGCAATTCCCATCGGTTTGACCATACTTGAGTCAGCCAATTGCAAGATTATGGTGGTGGGAGTCAAGCTTGCTAGCCCAAGTTTCTCAAAATTTTCTTTGCTCGTCACATTCACACTAGCACCGACGTCACACAATGCATGATTGAAAATGAATTCACCAATTTTGCACGTGATAGAGAAGCAACCGGGGTCTCCAAGTTTTGGTAAATTTCCATCAATTGCAACCAAATATCTTTTAAGAATTGGGAATTTACCAAAAACAAGGATATTTTCATTCTTTGGAGAAAGTTCTTGAGAAATTTTCAAAGAATGCAGTTGGTTGCTCACACAATCCACTTTTGACCCTTCCTTTGAGTCAATCTTAAGATCCTCAAAGAAATTGTCAAGAGGGATTGTGGATTTCTCTTCATCAACATTTTTCAAAATTTTGTGAACCTCAAGTACTAAAGCAATATGGGGTGTTTTGCACATTTTTCTCAAGACTTTCCACTATTCCCATCACTTCTCCCTCTTCACCCCTAGAGATCTAACCCCCACAAAATTGGGACTTACCAAGGACCAAGTTTTCATCTAACATGGAGGGAATTGTCTCAACCTCATTGGTCACTATAGGAGGGTTCTCGGGGTTTTCTATTTCCTCTAGAGGTTTTTCCTCTTTCAACTCTCCAAACTTATGGGTTTTTTTTTCCTATTTTTTCACTTCTTCACACCTACTCTTCTCCTCTACCTTTTCAACTCCAATATCAAAACCACAAAGCCCAATAATCTTGATTTCCCCATTAGGATTGTACTCGGGTTGAGCCGGTAGACCACCCTTGTTCCTAGGAGCATTTTGGTTTACAATTATTTGCTCAAGAAATTTGTTATGGGCTATTAAGGCATCAAATTTGGAATTGAAATCTTCCCTATCCTTGGCCATTTAGCTTTTGACTTTATCTATCTCGGAATAATTTCTCTTAGGGGGATAGTTATATCCCGGCCTAGGAGAGAATCTCGGTGGGTTTTGGCTTGAAGAATTACGGTAGTTTTGGGAGTTTTGCCTTGGTGGTGGATGTTGAGAATTTTGATTGTTGGCATATAAAAATGCCGAGTTACTCTTCCACCCAGGTTATAGGTGTTTGAGTAGGGATTCCACTCTATTTTTCTTTCCCTCTCAACATAATTTACTTGTTCTATTTGGCTCGTGATAGCACCCTCATTATACCCATGCCCCGAGTTCCCACATAATTCACAGTATACGACATTAGAGTGTAATGAAGTGGAATTAGGGGTAGGGGTATGAAGATTAGTAGTGCTCACAATTTGCATTGTATCAAGCTTTTTTCATAAGGCTTTAAACTTGGATGCTAAGAAATCATGAGTGTCTACACGATACATACCTTGTTGGGAATTTTTCACATGGCCTTGTCGTCATTTTGGTGCTCCCGTGGAATTTCCACGGGGGTGGTTCCACTGATTGTGTGTGGTTGTCATTGTTTTCACGAGCTCAAATGCATCATCTACATCTTTTCTCATGAAGCACCCACCCAAAGTGGCGTCCAACGCGCTTCGGTCTTGGTTGCTCAATCCATTGAAGAATGCATCTAGTAGCATCCAATCGTCTATGCCATGGTGAGGGCACATACGTTGCATTTCTTTATATCGCTCCCATGCCTCAAAGAGTGACTCGCTTGGTTCTTGGGAGAATATCGATATCTTGTTCCTAAACTATGCAGTTTTGCTCGGTGGGAAAAACTTTTGAAGGAACTTTGCTACAAGATCATCCCACGTGGTGATTGAGTCGGCCGGTTGATATGTAAGCCACCTACTCGCCCGGTCTCATAATGATAATGGAAAATCTTAAGCTGGACGACTTCTTGAGGCACATTAGTGATTTGAAGAGTGTCACATAGCCTTAAGAAAGTGTACAAGTGAACATGAGGGTCTTCAGTCGGATTGCTATCGAATTAAATTTTTTGCACAAGTTGTAACAATGCCGGCTTCAGCTCAAAGTGGTTGGCTTGAACCCTCGGTTGTAAAATGCTAGAGTACACCACCGGTCTACTAATCTTTACTTTAGAAAGAAGCATATAATTTATTTCTCGTTCTCCACTTTTGATTGTGCTGAGTGGAAGCTGACATGAGACGGGAATTGGAGAGGAGAGAGCAAGAAAGAAAGAAAAATCAGAAGTTAGAGTTTACTCTCGGAGGAATACAGCCAGTAAATATTGTCCCTACACCGAAAATTAACATACCAGCCAGTTTTATGTCCATTACCTACTGCTTCATTTACTATTCAGATTCAATTCAATTTAATTTTCTTTAAATTATTTACATGTTAATGTTAAAAACTTGCTTATGATCACCTAAGGGTCATCTGAAATTAGATATGGTGTGATATGGTTTTGACATTAATTTACTTGTAGATTATGCTCCTTACAACTACACATTGCAGCAAGCACAAGAGAACTAAAGTAGTCAATCGTCCTTCTCGGACGTCTGATTCTACTTGTGGTACAAGTCAACCACAACCCTAACTAGGTGGTATCTTTCTCTACTTTTTTCTAGTTTTGCTATTTAATGTCTTATATCTTTCTCATATATATTTTTGTTTGTAAAGCTTCAAGAGAGCCTCGTATATATTTATATGATGATTCAGTAGTTTGTAATTATATACTTGTATAGTAAGAGAGAGAAAGTAGAGAGAGAAAATGTTGGATAGAGTGAAGAAGAGGAACAAAAGGTAATAATTAAGTAAATGGAGAATCCCACATGGGAATGGTTGGAATTATGTCTGAGTTGATTAAGAACAAAGCTGTGAAGTCGTGGACATATTTAATCACTGTATTTTGGATGTTTTCTGTGATGATAATTAAACATAGATATTTAAGAATTGTTCATAGAACTGGATTTCACATGTGTGTGTTTTTTATTATGCAGTTAAAGTTTTACAATTGGTCTCTCTTACATTATATTTTACTTACATTTAGTGGTTTGTAATTGTGTACTTGTATGCATCCAATTGTAGAAACATTCTTCTGATAGAGAGTGGAGATTATGAAAGTTAAAGCAGTAGGTGTATGTATTTATGTAAATTAGTCTCGTCGTGCGCTGGGCTCCTATTAAGTGTCTATATTCGTTTCTTGATTTCTCCTTGCCAAACCACACCTCAGCCCTGCCACCATGATATTTGGAGTTCAATTATCTTGATTCTATAATACGATTTTAAATCTTGTTTCCGGCCACTTCTGTTATGATCCAGTTTTTTAAATGAATATGTTGGAATACTGGAAATTAGTTGAAGATGTGATGTAATAAGACCTAAAATCATTTTGTTTATTTTACAGGTACTCTATCGTTGAAGTTTGATCATATTGTTGATTCCAGGTGAAGAGTCATATTAATGTGTCCTAGCTATATGGCTACTGCATTTGTGGGTTCTTACGTTTTGGTTGGATCTGATATATAACGATTTTTTGCAAGTGATCTGTTCTAGTTAGTGTGTTACAATTGATAATTCATATACAGTGGTGGGAAGAAAATGAATATTTGTTAGTAAAAGTAAATGAATGAATATTCATGAGTGTTAATCATGAATTGAATTTTAATATTGTTTATAAGTTTTTAATTATTTTAGATTTTATAGGACATATAAATACAACTGAGTTTAGGACGTATAATAAGACGTTTATTGCTTGTCTTCTTAGTCTAAAAAATGACATATGGAAGTGTCCCAAATGAATTGTTGTAAATTTTTAGGCACATAATTAGGGACACTCATTTGTATCTTTAAGACACAAATAAGTGTCTCGAAAATAAATTATTGCAAATTTTTAGGGACATAATTAGGGACACTTTTTTGTGCCTTGTTAATCCACTTAAAAGACACGTGTATGTGTCCCAATAAAGTATGCTATTAGGATACTTAATACATTTAGGGACTCCTATATACGTGATACTTATGTTAAGTGTCCCGAAAGAATAAGTGTCCCAATATATGTCCTATTCGGTCACTGTTTAGTGTATCAATACATAGTTTTTGTTGTAGTGTGTGTGTGTGTAGAGTGTGTAAGGTATATGAAATGTGTGTAATGTGTGAAATATGTGTGCAGTGTGAGAAATGTGTGGAATGTGTGTAGTGTGTGAAATGTGTGTGGAATGTGTGTAGTGTGTGAAATATGTGTGGTATGGGTAATGTGTGTGTAGTGTGTGTGAAGTGTGTGTGAAATGCATGTAGTGTGTGTGAAGTGTGTATAGCGTGTGTGAAACGTGTGTAGTGTGTATGAAATATGTGTGTAATGTATGTCAAATGTGTGTAGTGTATGTAATGTGTGAAATATGTGTGTAGTGTGTGTGAAATGTGTATGGATTGTGTGTAGTGTGTATAATGTGTGTGAAACCTGTGTAGTATATTTAACGTGTGAAATGTGTGCGTCAAATTTGTGTAGTGTGTGTGAAATGTCTGTATATGTGTACTGTGTATGAAAAGTGTGGAGTGCATGTGAAATGTGTGTAGTGTGTGAACGTATAGTGTGTGAAATATGTGTGGAATGTCTGTGGAAAGTGTGTAGTGTATGTAATGGGTGTGAAATGTGTGTAGTATATGTAATGTGTTTATAGTGTGTGAGCAGTGTGTGTAGTGTGTAAAATATGTGTAGTGTATGTAGTGTGTGTGAAACGTGTGTAGAGTATCTAATGTGTGAAATGTGTGTGTAGTGTGTGTAGTGTGTGTAGTGTGTGTAATATTTCACACATTACATACATGTCAAACACTACATAAATTTCATAAACTACACACATTTCACACACTACACACATTCACACACTACACACATTCACACACTACACACGTTTCACACACACTACACATATATTTCATACACTAGACACATTTGATACACACTACACATATTTCACATACATTACACACACTACACACATCCCACACACATTTCACACCAAATAGTCATTTTTTCCAATATTGTTCCTTCTCCCAAAGAGACTTCCTAAACTTTAAAATGTGTGTGTAGTATGTGTAATGTATGTGAAATGTGTGTAGTGTGTGTAATGTGCGAAATTGTGTGTAATGTGTGAAATATATGAAATATGTGTAATGTGTGAAATGTGTGTGTAGTGTATGTGAAATGTGTATAGTGTGTGGAGTGTGTGTAGTGTTTGAAATATGTGTAGTGTGTGTGAAATGTGTATAGTATATGAAACATGTGTAGTATGTGTAATGTGTGAAATATGTGTAGTGTGTGTGAAATATGTGTAGTGTGTGAAATGTGTGTAATGTATATGAAACATGTGTAGTTTGTGTAATGTGTGAAATGTGTGTGGTGTCTATCATGTGTGTAATGTGTGTGAAACTTGTGTAGTCTGTGTAATATGTAAAATGTATGTGTACTATTTGAAATGTGTGGAGTGTGTATGAAAAGTATGAAGTGTGTGTAATGTGTGTGTAGTATGTGTGTAGTGTGTGTAATGTATGTGAAATGTGTGTAGTGTGTGAAATGTATGAAATGTGTGTGTGGTGTGTGAAATGTTTGAAATATATGTGTAGTGTGTGTAGTGTATGTGAAATGTGTGTAGTGTGTGTAATGTGTGTGAAACGTGTTTAGTGTTTATAAAGTGTGTGTAGTGTGTGAAGTGTGTGTAGTTTATGTGAAACGTGTGTAGTGTATCTAATGTATGAAATACGGGTTTAGTGTGTGTAATATTTCACACCCTACACATATTTCACACGTGTGAAATGTGTGTGTAATATGTGTGAAACCTGTGTAGTATGTGTAATGTGTGAAATATGTGTAGTGTGTCTGAAACGTGTGTAGTGTGTGAAATATGTGTAATGTATGTGAAACGTGTGTTGTATGTGTTATGTGTGAAATGTATGTAGTGTGTGTAATGTGTGTGAAACGTGTGTAGTATGTGTAATGCATGAAATGTGAGTGTATTGTGTGTGTTGTGTGTGTGAAAAGTGTGTAGTGTGTATAATATGTGTGTAGTGTGTGTAATGTATGTGAAATGTGTGTAGTATGTGAAATGTGTGAAATGTGTGTGTAGTGTGTGAAATGTGTAAAATGTGTGTGTAGTGTGTGAAATGTGTAGTGTGTGAAATGTGTGTAGTGTGTGTAATATGTGTGAAACGTGTTTAGTATGTGTGTTAAGTGTGTGTAGTGTGTGAAGTGTATGTAGTTTGTGTAAAACGTGTGTAGTGTGTCTAAATGAGTGAAATGTATGGGCAGTGTGTGTAAGATTTCACACCCTACACAGATTTCACACACTACATAAATTTAACACACACTACACACATTCACACACTACACATATTTCGAACACACTATAGACACTACACACTTATTTTACACACTACACACATTTGACACACAATACACATATTTCACACACATTACACATCCCACACACATTTCACACTAAATAGTTATTTATTTCCAATATTGTCCCCTGTCCCAACAAGGCTTCCTAAACTTTAAAATGTGTGTGTAGCGTGTGTAATGTATATGAAATGTGTGTAGTGTGTGTAGTGTATGAAATGTGTGTGTAGTATGTATAGTGTGTGTACTGTGTGTGAAATGTGTATAGTGTGTGAAATGTGTGGGGAATGTGTGTAGTGTATGTAATATGTGTGAAACGTGTGTACTATGTGTAATGTGTGAAATATGTGTAGTGTGTGAGAAACGTGTGTAGTGTGTGCAATGTATGTGAAACGTGCGTAGTGTATGTTATGTGTGAAATATGTGTAGTGTGTGTAATGTGTGAAATATATGTAGTGGGTGTAATGTGTGCGCAACGTGTGTAGTATCTATAATGTATGAAATGTGTGTGGTGTGTGTGTGAATTGTATGTAGTGTGTGAAATGTGTGTAGTTTGTGTAATGTGCGAAATGTGTGTAGTGTGTGTGAAAAGTGTTTAGTGTGTGTAATGTGTGTGTAGTGTGTGCAATGTATGTGAAATGTATGTAGTGTGTGTAATGTGTGAAATGTGTGTAGTGTGTGAAATGTGTGATATTGGGCGAAGGGTGAGAGAAACGTGTGTAGTGTGTGTAATGTGCGAAATATGTGTGTAGTGTGTGAAATATATGAAATGTGTGTAGTGTGTGAAATCTGTGTAGTGTGTGAAGTGTGTATAGTGTGTGAAATGTGTGTGGAATGTGTATAATGTGTGTAATGTGTATGAAACGTTTGTAGTATGTGTATTATTTGAAATGTGTGTGAAATATGTGTATTGTGTGAAACGTGTGTAGTGTGTGAAATATGTGTGTAGTGTGTGTAATGTATGTGAAACGTGTATAGTGTGTGAAATGTGTGAAATGTGTGTAGTGTATGTAATGTGTGTGAAACATGTGTAGTATGTGTAATGTGTGAAATGTGTGTGTAGTGTTTTGTGTAGTGAGTGTGAAATGTGTGTACTATGTGAAATGTGTGTAGTATGTGTGAAAAGTGTTTAGTGTGTGTAATGTATATGAAAAGTGTGTAGTGTGTGTAATATGTGAAATGTGTGTGTAGTGTGTGAAATGTGTGAAATATATGTGCAGTGGGTGTGAAATGTGTGTAGTGCATGAAATGTTTGTGGATGTGTATAGTGTGTGTAGTGTGTGTGAAGTGTGTGAAGTGTGTGTAGTGTGTGTGAAGTGTGTGCAGTGTGTGTGAATTGTGTGTAGTGTGTGTGAAACGTGTGTAGTGTATCTAATGTGTGAAATATGTGTATAGTGTGTGTAATGTATATGAAAAGTGTGTAGTGTGTGTAATGTGTGAAATATGTTAGTAGTGTGTGTAGTGTGTGTGATATGTGTGTAGTGTGTGAAATATGTATGGAATGTGTGTAGTGTGTATAATGTGTGTGAAATGTGTGTGTGAAGTTTGTGTAGCGTGTGTGAAATGTATGTAGTGTGTGCACTGTGTGCACTGTGTGTGAAATGTATGTAGTGTGCGCACTGTGTGTGAAATGTATGTAGTGTGTGTAATGTGTGTTAAATGTGTATAGTGTGTGTGAAGTGTGTGTAATAAGGTGTGAAACGTGTGTAGTGTGTGAAATATATATAGTGTGTGTATTTTGTGTGTGTGTGTGTTGTATGTATAGTTTAATTGCAATTTATAATATCTTGAGAAAATAAGATGTGCTAGATGAACTTACTTTTTAAAAGTGCTTATAAGCTCGAAGATCGTATTTTTACGTCTTATTTTGCTAAACACATTTCAAGAGCTTATAAGCTCTCAAACATTTTATAAGATGTTTTGAGGAGCTTATAAGCTTAGCAAAAAACCCTTAGTCCAAGAAAAAAATTTAATTTTTGCATTTCACGAATTATTTATATATGATTGAATATGTCAAATTAAAAAATAAAATAAGTCGTGTGAATGAATTCATGGTTTTTGAAGTGTTGCACCTTCATTAAATTGGAAAAAAATAGTTGTACCTTTTTTTAAACAAGACTCTTTTTATGGGACACAATCTGTTGAATATATATGGTGCAATAGATTTTGAAAAATCATAATAGTTTTTTTTTTCATTATATATATATATATATATATATATATATTAGCAGAAAAACGATTATGAATTACTCAACAACCGATTCAGTCTTTACAAAACCTCGAAGATGGGTATGCACATCATCTTGGAGAAATAAAATGAAACCAGAATTAAAGAAAAAACTGGGCGAGGCCATGAGCAACATAGTTTGCCGACTGACGTACCCAACTAAACGAAAAAATCACAAAAATGAGGACACAATAATAAAATATCATAATTAATATTACCAAAATAACTCAAATTGCTACCGCCCTTCTTGAGTGAATGGAACAGCCTCAGCGAGTCCGTCTCGATCACCACTATATCGTCCCCCATCCACAGCACCATCTCCACCCCCTCCTTGCATGCGACTGCTTCAGCTATATCAATTGGGAAGCAGTTATCTACAGCCACTGCACTCGCTTTCACCACCCTTTCCCTCTCATCCCGACACACCATCCCCAATCATGTTCCTTTATCAGCGACAATTAAGGCATATGTATTTAGTTTGTAGTAACCAGCAAGAGTACACTGACACTTCTCCACCTCTTCAACCCTACCACCTTGCGAACCAACAGGTCTCAACCTTCAATGCTCATTCAAATGAGAGAGAGCTTTATGGATGACCCCATTATGCTCCAGTACATAATTGTTGAAGCAGAGTTGATTTCCAACAGCTATGTAACATTATTGCAAAACGACATTGATCCTCCTTTGTTAGGGTGGTCATCAAATAGACAATCCAATCATGTAACAATATTCCCTGCTCAATAAGATTGATATCTAACTCAAGAGGCAATTCCTCCCAATACACTTTACTCCAATCACAGTCTCTAAGTGTATGGATGTCAGTTTCCCATTCCCCACCACATCTCACACAGTAAGGCTCCACTTCGACATGCCTACCTTGAACTAACCGCCACCCTTGCTTTGCCAACATCACAACATAAAAGCATTCGATTTCCCTAAGTCCTAACCCGCCCACCTTCTTGGAAATACATAAGCTACCTCAATGACACCAATATAATTTCCTCTCCGAATTCTTTTGTCCCCACCAAAAACCTTAAATAATAGTCACTATTCTTTGAACTGTATTTCTGTGGCAAATGGAAACAACCACCGATTTTATCAACTTTAACTTAACAGCTTGGGATATAGTCATACTTTTCCAGTTCTTGAGTTTCTTTTCAACCCTCTCCACCACATGACGAAAAACCTCCTTCTTTGTTCTACCAATATTTGTGGGAAGACCAAGATATACTGCATGCTTCTCCACCAACTTCACCCCCAACCTCTCAGCTAGAGTTATGGCTCGAGCAACATCCACACCCCTACTAAAAGCCACTTCATATTTATTCAAGTTCACTTCCTGGCCCGAAGCACCGTCATACTCGGCAAGACTCGTCTTCACCGTATCAGTCTCTGTAGCGCTAGCTCTTCCAAAGACAATGTTATTGTCTGCAAAAATTAGATTTGAAATAGAAGTCGCCCTCCTACAAATCTGAGCACCATTAAGTAACCCAGCAAGCTCTCGTTTTTTGTAGTAAGGAGGAAAAAGCTTCTGCACAAAATAGAAATAAATAAAGCGATAATGGGTCCTCCTGACGGAGTCCCTTAGACTGGTGAAAAGGATCCGAAGGTTGACCATTAACCATAACCGAGGATACACGCCACATAATTAGACTCACAAAAGACCCTCAAACCCCAACTTTAACATGACTCTCAAGAAAATCCCACTCGACTGTGTCATAAGCTTTGATCATGTCAAGTTTAAAAGCGAAAAGCCCATGTCTCTTAGCCTTATTGGTCTTCATAGTATGGAAAATTTCAAATACCAAGAGAGCATTATCAGTAATCAACCAACCTGGAACAAAGGCCGACTGACTTTGATGAGTAAGAGCAGAAAGATGGGGTTTGAATCTATTGGCTATAGTTTTACTAATGATCTTATAAACAATATTACACAAACTGATAGGCCGGAAATCTTTTGGCATATAAGGTTTTTTATTCTTGGGAATTAACACAATATTGGTGTAATTAGAGCATCTTGCTTCAGTACCATTATTAAGAACATCCAATATAGCAGAAACAATATCAAACTGAATAATATTCCAAAATTTTTAGAAGAAAAGGGCAGGCATACCGTCTGGCTCAGGGGCCTTCGCAGGGTGCATTTGTGAGAGGGCAAGCACTACCTCCTCCTTTGTAAACAGTCTAGCAAGTTTTTCCTGCATAGACTATGATACTTTTCTATGCATTGTATCAATAACATTGTCCACTAGCCGGTTATGTTGGTCAAGAATAGATCATGAAAATAATTTTGAAACACACTTGCAATCTCCACATCATCCTCCCTCTTTACCCCATTTTTATCTGCTATGAAGTCAATTGAATTCCTTTTGCCATCCACTTGCTGTTCTTTGGAAATAATTTGTGTTTTTATCCCCATCCCTCCATCCCTCAACCAGTTCACACGGGCCCTCTAGTGCCATATTGTCTCCTATTTGCACATAAGATCATTAATCTTTACCTTGAGCTCGTGTTGCTCCTGGATATTCTCATTTGTAGGCGCTGCAGCCTATTGTTTACTGAGCTTTTCGTTACATTTCTCAAGCTCCTTCCTGATATTTCCCAAAGTAGACGATTCCCAATTCAGCTTCCCACATACAACAATGCAATATGCAACATGACCTGGCACTTGCAAACTGAACCCCTGCCACACTGATTCTACTACTTGTGCACATGACTATAAATCATGAAAGGCGAAATACTGACCCAACGGCTAAAAATCCACCGATAAAAGAGGATAGAAGACGCGGATAGCAATATGAAAATGCGTAGTGCTAAATATTGCAGTGTGGTTCTAAGAAAAATAAAGAATAATTTAGACATATCTATACCAAAAATACTTCAGTCAAATTTAGAAAGGAATATGGCCGGAAAATGCTACTCTTACTATTTATAGACGACTCTTTTTTTATATATTGTAAGATTATTTAATTACTATTATTATTTTACTTAGTTAATGAGTTTACATATTATTAAGCATACAATATTATATTTAATTGGAATGACTTTGGTTGACATGGCCATGTAGATAAACCAAGTTGAAGAATCAATCAAGTTTTCTTGGAGATATTTGGAAGCCGTAGGGAGAAATTAAGTTACATGGAAAATATTTGAGATTTGTTTAAATCATATAAATGTGTCTTCTGATATGGAAGAGAGAGAGGATCAAGGAAAAGATTATATCTCATTTGTACTTATTAGAATGAAGTTGCGATCAAATGAGAGATACTCAAGAAGATTATCCCTTCTCGAATTCTTATCAAGATATGATGGCCCATGAAGTATATTTACCCTAGGAGTCTCATATATAAATACACGTTTTCCTTATGTATTTCGCACACTAAATAGAGCATAAAAATGCAGTGCAAAATATTAGTCGAGTCATCATCGTTTTTATGGTGTAGTAGTGGAAATGTGTAGTCGTATTATAGAATCTTTAATATACTAAAAGAATGATTGCTAGCGCCACGTGGCTAGATTAGAGTGTTTTAGGCTTATGAATAACTTCTATGTAATTAATTTATTAATAAAATAATTATATGGCTGGAGAAATTTATGGAACATAACTACCCACTTATCCATTCCGCAAGACTCCAATTTCAAGACGTAACCACCTCAACTTAAATTAAACTATAATTTTCGGTGATGATAAAGAGGAAAAGTTCTTAAAGTATTTTTTGAAGAATATCCAACAAGATATTAAACCTAATCACTATATGAAATATCACTTGATAGCAAAGTTTAGTTATAATTACTGATCCATAAAAAATTTATATTACTAATTATTTTATTTAGTAGTAAAGTTTAGTTATAACTACTGATCCATAAAAAATTATATTACCAATTATTTTATTATTTTAATTAATAAATTAAGGTTCTTGTGTATTACACAGGTCCTATACTAGTATGTTTCCAATAGAAGGGTCTTCGGGAGAAGAAACTTCAAGGCAGGTTCGAAAGACCTCGTTTAGCCTTGGGTGGTTTGCCGTGTTAGTATCGGTCAAGCCGACGGGAGTCTCCCGACATTGTTGGTATAGTATAGGATATGTCTTAGGGATTTCGGTTCTCTTTATAAAACCATTCGATGTACGAAGTATTAATAACATAAAGTCCGAGGAGTTTGAGGGATTCAGCCCCGTTTATATTTTGCTGTGTGTGTTTTATTTTTCTATTTTATATTTCGGTGTTGCAACAATACCTTGCATGTTATAAATTTCAAGTGGTATCAGAGCGGATCCGTATTCTAATACGGTCGATTCTGGAAGACTGCACTATAATGGTGGTAAACTGAAACTGTAGAAATATGCCCTGGAGAAAGGCCAAGTATGTTGCAACAATAGTTACCGAATTTTTATGAATCTAATACTTCTGATAACAAGACGTGTCCGACAATCGAGGAGATGCAAAAGATGTACAAGAGACTGTCGGTCGCATGTTTCAAGAAAGCAAGGCGATCAAGCTGTTGGAAAGTCAACTTCAAGAGTCAGAGACGAAGATTAAAAAGCCGGAAGAGAAATCCAATGAGAAAGATCAAGTCATAACCAGCCTAAAAGGTGAACTTGAAACGGTGTGATGGTACGTAAAGTTCGGGAAGCAGAAGTTGTGTTACAACATACGCTGAGCGAAAAAGAGAAAGAGGTAAAAAAATCTTCAAAATGAACTTTAGAATGCTCAAACTGGCCTTATCTCATGTAAGAACAACTATGAAAGAAAAAAGCAAATTATTGAGAAGCTGTTTGCGGAATTGGAGCAATCTAACCAAATCTTAAAATGACTGAATTCCGGTAAGGCCACTCTAACCGAACTAGTCAATTTAGGAAAAAATCATGATATTCTAACTAGTACTGGTTATAATGGTGAGTTATCTTCTAATTCGCAAAGAGTCTTCATGAATTCTGGTCAGCATGTTACAACACAGAAAGATCACGATACCTTTATGGAGAAATATGATCATAATCAATGTACACACACTACACCAGTTCATAAAGATTTTTTCATGCACATTCTGGTCAAGGGACACATTATGCACATGTTAATAATAATGTTCATCCTGCTATGTTACAACATGGAAAAAAAACCAAAACTACTAAAAAATCTCATTTTGTGCCTACTTGTCATTATTGTGGTGTTTTGGGTCATATACGTCCAAATTATTTTAGAATGCAGTTTGACATTTGTAATGGTCAGATTGATGATTGGGATGTTAGAGGAATACCACATCGAGCACCTAGACCTAAAATAGATTTGAAAAACCAAACTCAAAGAAAAATATAGTTTAGAAAATCTACTTGTTCATCTTTCCTAAATTAATCTCATTGGCTCGTGTCACCACTTTTTTTGGTATTGATCTATTAATGCTAAAGCAATTGATGATGTTCCGACAGTGAATCAAATGAAAAATAAGACATTTAATGCATAAAATTTCATAACTCTCTGGAAAATCTTTAGGGTTATTTCTTTTTGTTTGTCTTGCATTTTATTAAAAAAAAAAAAGATGTCGCAACATGCATATCATGTAAGATTTTGCATTAGGCATTTATTTTTATTTTGTTTCATTCATACATCTCAATTTTATTCTTTGTATACTCCATGCAAATGGGCAAGTTCAAAGATTTTTTTTGGGCTTAAAACTTTATATTCATTTTCCTTCTAGTTGAGAAAGTGTATCTTATTTTTATTATTCCCCACTTATCAAAAAAGGATGTAGTTATGAAATGATGTTGAGAGCAGCTATGGGTCCATGGCTCGGAAAGAGCTACTGGTACAGAAAGTGATTGATTTGTGAAAGACCCCGACCATAAAAATAACTCGTCTATCAATTTCATATCTCTATCATCAAAGGGGTTATAAGGATCAACCAGAGCTCGTCGCACTGAGTTTTCCTAGGGAGGTTTTGGCTCGTGGGGTTTGTAAGCTATTCCACGAGAAGGTAAAAACAGTTGGAGGAATAATGATACCTTGATTTACTGTCTAACCCTTTGAATTATTTTGTACGTAAAGTCAAAATAAAATATGAAGTTGATGTGGAATTTCGTTTAGTTCTTTGTCAAACACTTCTGCTTGCCTAATATTGTAGGTGTGATAAGTTAAAAATTGAATATGCATTTTATTATTCTTTATTTTTAGGCATCCCATGCATATTTATATGAGGTTATGGATAAAAATGATAGAAGCCTTGAATTGGAAAGATTTGTCTATTTGACATTTTTGTTTAATTACTGAATATTGCACGTCTTACTTTACCGCCCATACAATGTGCTTGAGTAT
>JAUEKW010182756.1:0-16226 GCA_032274785.1 Ajuga reptans | reverse complement strand
AATAATATTTTGTGTAAAATAAATTTAATTAACATTTATTTTAAATTTTAATAACTTAAATTTTATTTATTTTTGAGAAACATTGGTCGCCCCGCCCCGACCTGTGACCCGTGGTGGGTCGCCCCACCCTGCCCCGTTCTAAGGATGGGGTAGGGATGGATCTTCAAATATGCGCCCCGCCCCGCCCTGCCCCGCCCCATTGATATCCCTATATACGAGGATTTATTTTGAATGCAATTAGTGAGTTTTACTTTTTTTAGAAAAGAAAAAAAAAAGATTACAACATTTTTGTGCTGCAAATATATGGATCTAAATTTATGTGATAGATTGATTTAATTTAGATGGAACTAGAAACGTCGTTCAATTAAAAGGAATACAAGATATCAATTCCGTCAACAAGAACAAGAGTAGTAATTTTTCCAGAAAAAGTAAAAAAAAAAAATCATAATATTTTTATATAAAACTTAACAATTCAATTGTTCTGTTTAAATAATTTATATGTTCATATTACTTATATAAATCTTCAATATCAAGATATGTATAAGTTCTCCATTTATACCTATCAAATTGTATTCAATTATTTTTTTAGTTGGGTTTTACTTTAAAAGTTACATTTTAGAAGAAAAAAGAGTCGTTTTTGTAAAAGTATTACATTTCTAGAAAACATTATTTGTTACTTTCATTGAAAAGTAATTACTTTTTTCTAGAACCATTAATACTTTTCCAGTTAAACATAATAATGTACTTTCTTAAAAAAATTAATAGTTCTTTTATTTTTTTATTTTTTTGTGGGAGACGGTGGTCTCTATTCTTGATTCACAATTCATAGTGGGGCAACGTATAGAGGTGGCATTGGTGGATGATGAGTTTAGCCCAGATTTCATTAAAGACAACCATATGGAGCTCCGCGGTCTTATTGAGTTTTATATAATCATGTTTCAATATTAAAATTGTATTTAAGTACGCAGTGATAATCATCTACTTTAGAATAATACATTTTATTTAAATCCAGGCCTGACCAGACCCGTAACCCGTTGGGCCAATGACAAAAATTGAGCAAGCCCCAAAGTCATCGTGCCTCTAATTGTTGAGTTTAACCTCAGCCGAGTCAAATTGCATAAAATACACAGAAATTCCTCAGGCCAGATGAGCGTTATGCATTTCAGCCCTCAAAATCTATTGTCTGACCCACTTAAAATGTATGGCATATTGAGATGGTTCAAAATGTCAGTCGCGATTTTACCAGCTCTATCCATAATGAACAAGTGGATTTATGAATGGTGATTAACATGGTTGATTTAATTCCTAATCGTTTTGCGATTTGCTACTCTATTTTTGAACTAAATTTTTAAATAATTTGGATTAGTTTAGAATCCACAATAATTAAGTTATGCGTATCTTCACTTTCATTCATTTTCAATTCTAAAATTGCAAGTATTTCACTACAAAAAAAAGTGCAAATTATAAGAAATTTAAGGTTTTGATGTTAGGGAATTTGAATGCAGACATGATGAAGATAGATTGTGTGGTGATTTGGTGTAACCCAAATTGAAGACCATAAAAGACGTAATCTTCACGGCTCTGCGATTGCTGTCCATTTCTCCACATACAATTATCATTCCAGTTACATAGGATCGAACAATTCTCATCCCAAAAAATAAATTACTACAGTAAAGAAAAAGTTACCGCAATAGATATTTAAGTATTCAGTAGCAATTGTGTGCCATAATACATAGATCAGAGTCCGTGCAACGGCTGCGTCTGACCCAGTTCGACTTAAAAATCCGATCGATTAAAAGAAATAAAAAATTAAATTCCGCCAACACGTAACTTAAAAATTAAATTCCACCAAGAAGAATATATAACTATTACAATGAAAAATAGGTATTACTCCCTCCCAATCCAAATAACAAACACATCTTCATCAAATGCGATGGGAAATTAAACAAAATTGTAAGAAAGAAAAGAGTGAATAATATAAGATTGGTGTAACATGGAAGCATGATTGCCTACTGCACAAAGCACAGATGAAGAAGCCATTGGAGATAAATATACATGTGCCTTTGCCCTTTCAATATTCAAGAAAATTCAACTACTTTATAATTTTAATTATTTATTTATTTTGGGAAAGTATAACAAATTACAACTAGGCATGGATGGGTGATGTGCACCTTTGTATCACCATCTTCTTACGTGTCAAGATTCTTTTCCATTAAATAATGCTTTTAAAGTGTTAATTTTTGTACTATAAATACCCCCTTAAGCCCACAATTTCCCATCAACAACTTAATTCAGCAAAGCAATATAGCAATCTATATACTTTCTTGAGTTATTATATCTCCTGCTTTTTTGCCACTCTTCAGACTACAATGGCAACAGTTGAGGTATACATTTTTCATTTGTGTTTCTTTCATCTCATTTTGATCAAACTTAAGTTTGTACCCATCAGGAATATGATCCAGTTACTGATAATCAATAAACTGGATCAGACCAATAATATTAATATTTTTTATTTTTGTTGAATACATAACATTTAGTGTTGCAAGGTGTTGTGTTGTCTATTTGACACCAACTGGTTATCTTCATTCAAACACCATGAAGCAGATCACTATATTTACCAAAAAAAAGAAAAAGATGAATATCACCAAGCATGTATATTGCAGATCATTCAATATGATCAACTTTCTTTTCAGGAACTTATAAACTAATATAAATGAAAAGCTTGATTTTTTATTTTTTTTTTGTGATCGCAGGTTCAATCGGTTCCAGAGACAGTTGTTGCAAGTGAGAAAGTGATCGTGGAGGAGAAGGTGGTGGATGCACCAGCTCCAGAGGCGGCCGTCGAAGTACCACCACCGGAAGTAACTGAGGAAGCTGTACCAGCAGCTGAAGCCGAGCCTGAGAAACAAGTCGCAGAGGAACCAGCTGCTGAAGCCGAGGCCGAGGAGCCAGCTGCTGAAGCCGAGCCCGAGAAGGTAGTCACTGAGGAGCCGGCTGTTGAAGCCGAGGCCGAGAAAGTAGTTGATGAGGAGCCAACTGTTGAAGCTGAGCCCGAGAAAGTAGTTGATGAGGAGCCAGCCGCAGAAGTGGTGACGAAGGAAGTTGCAGCTGAACCAGAGGAGGAAAGCGCCGCCGCCGCAGCTCCGGCCGAGGAAGCTACCGCCCCAGAAACAGCTGTTCCGGCAGTTGAGAAGGCTGAGGAGTGAGGAGCAAGAGAAGCTGATCACAGTTCCAGTTTATATTTGTTTCTTCTTTTTTAATATTATTATGTTGCTATTTCACTACTAGTATAAGCTAGTCTAAAGCAGAAAATTGTAATTGGGTCCAATTCACATGACTTTGGTCCCACAGGGGTAAAGTTGTCTGCTTGTTTTTATGGAATTTCATCGTTACCTTTGGTGTTCATCTTATGCTATTTTTAAAACAAACAAAAAAAATTGTTAACACTCAATTATAGACATGGCCCATGGGTCGTCTTTAAACGAAAATACGTGTTTTTCAATCAATCCTACCTGTGCCTAAAAGTATGAAATTATCATCAGACACTCAGCATGCACATCAACACATGAGATTGAAACAACAAAAGAAAAACCCTAAATTGGAAATAATTGAATGATTTAAAGAAAAAGGAGTGAGAAAACTCTACTCAAATAAATACCAGAAAAAGATTACAACACCCAACCAACTTCTGGGAAGCTGCTAGGATTTTAGATCTTTACAATACGGTTTGTGAGCAGTTTTTCATAAAAGATATTACCTGTTCTTAAAAAATGTATTATATTGAAAATGTAATGGTACTTGTTTTGAAGAAAATTACTATATTGAGAGGTAATACATTTTTTCAGAACTAGTAATACTTTTCAATATAAACAGTGATACATTTTCATGAAAAACTCCACACAATCCATTGATCCGTCCGTGCAGGGACGGAGTTAGGGGGGGACTGACGGCGACGGTCGGCCCCCTCAAATTTTCCGACAGAACTACGATATATATATATATATACAGTGTAATTGTAGTTAAAAATCGAATTTCGCCCCCCTCAAATTCCAAAAAATTTGGTAAATATCCTAAAAAAAAAAATCGCCCCCCTCACTAAAAAAATCTTGGCTCCGTCCCTGCGTCCGTGACTGCACCTAGTATACAGACATGCTTTCAAGATGATGCAAAGTATCGAAATGATGGCTAATATTGATCAATAATCTTGCAGTTTCTTTACAAACTTCAACCAAGCAATAACATTAACACCAATCAGGCAATCTCTATTCAATTCAAAAAGGCGCATCTCCTCAAAGAAAAGCAGCAAAACACAGAATGTAAACCAAAAAAAGAATTTCCACCATTTTTGCCTTCTTTATACTTAATTAACTTAACCCCCCTATCGACAGTTTTGAAAGAGGACCCCTAAAAGTTACAAAATGGCCAAAGGTCATCTGTTATGTACAAAAAAACTAATTCATATTCTATTATATGCACAGCCCCAAAATCACATGTTTTCTCACCAAGTACCAAAGCTGCAACCTACGTGCTCTTGAGTGATGATGTTCAGACGATCTTGTATGACATCACTGGAAGGGTAAGCAGGGAAACACAACCGGTAAAAGCATGTGTGAGACGATGGCAGCCGATCTGAGGATTCACATGTCTTGTAGATGTAAAGACGAGAAGCCAAACCACTGAAGCCTTCCACTGGTAAGTATTTGATCGAGGTCCAAAAGAATAGGAGAACCTTCTTCTGCTCTGCTGTCATATTTCCAACAATCTGGAGGTTGAAATAATCATCATCAACTAGACGAAGGAAATTAACCCCTTTATAGAAAGGGTACTCTACCAGATACAACAGTTCCTGATCAAATAACTGACACAAGGACACATAATGGATTTCTTTACTAAAACGATAAGCTATGAACATCAAAAAGATTTACTGTCTTACTGCACAGAGGAAAGAAACAGCTGATCAAACAAGTTGGTGAAAATGTGCGTAATGGAGTAGAGGCAATTGAACTATTCAGAAGGGAATTTAAAGTTGACAGAAGGTATACAACATAAAAAACTTGAGGGAGGAAGTTACTAAATAGAAAGATGTCTAATTATATTACGAAGGCAAATTTACACACAAAACATCTGTATATGAAAAGCAAAATTTTAGAAATAAAAAGGGGGCTCAGGCAGCCCCTGGCTTCACCTACGGTGGACCATAATCCAATCTCTTTATACTAAATCACCGAGTCAAGCATCACATTTATATGCATATAAACATTCAAGGATAAATCGTAGATTCAACAAATACAATCCCTCAGTAATATGCAAGAACTTTTAAACACCTCGTTATAAGTATTCAAATATTCTAATCATATATGAGCAGGCAGTCTTCTATTTGGACAATTTTATACCATAGGCTTGAGGCTTTTAGGTAAAGAGCCTTAATCATAAAGCAGTCCGTGCAAAAATAGTGAAGGACAATGGAAGTGTTCTAGCTCGCAAAAATATATTCGCAAGTTCACTTCATGATATGAAAAGGCTTGAATGGCTTGAATGTCATATGCCTACAAAAGAAAAACTACAGGCAAACGTAGACCCCCCCCCCCCAAAGACGAAAAAAGGAAAGGAAGAAATACAATTTTATATTATCAAAATTCAAAAGAATGGCAACAGGCATGGTCAATTTCTCATGTGCTATGTTTTAAAAAAAAAAGTTCATTACTATTTTGGAAAAGTAACCAACTTGTATGAACATAGATTATTCAAGACATAGGTTCGTTTTTCTAAATTGATTAATAAAATTATGAAAGTAAAGAAGTATGACCTGTTCATGTACTGAATATGTTATACTTAGTGTGCATAATCTGCCAATGCCATAATACTGTAACAACTAAAAACAATGAAACAGGAATCATGAATTCCCTGAATTTTGCAACTAAATTTAACGCTAACAGATTCTACATTGAACCCCCCACATTTTGTATGTACTTGCATCTTCACTTCCACGATAGAAATAATAACTGTAGAGTGTTGCTAGGCAGGTAAATGAAAAGCATGCTAAAATGATGTCAACTGCTCGCCCACCATATAATAGTCAACTGATAATTTCTTCTCTTATAAACTTGTTTGTCATTGTTTAAAGGCAACATTCTGTGTTTTCCGTCTCACCATTTTCCACATCAAAAGACAAGAACAGGGGATTGTATGAAGATGAAAATGTGAAGAATAATGTGATAAAATTAAAAAGCTTCCAGAGGAATGTGTGCACTTGAATGCAAAAAGAATTGTTTTTGCATGCAACGGGCGGCCTTTTTTCTTTGTGGGGTGTGTGTGGTGTTGGGGGGGGGGGGGGGGGGCCGCCCCCCCCCCGCCCCCCCCCCCCCCCCCCCCTCTAGCAGACCTTCCAAAACCAGGATATCTGAGCATCTGTTTCCTTAAAGCCATGATACTCCGTATGTGCTTTCCAATCATCAACAGAAATTGCACCTTCACTGCCATGTAGCATCTTGTCAAGATCTTCTGGATCCAGACATCGGAAGAAGGATGATCCCTGGAGCCGTCTGCAACTCATAATGTCAGCAAAACCTTGAGCAAAATGGGTTACCTGTTCACTAATCGCAACAACAAACCGTTGTTGTATAAGAGAATCAACATACTGTCTCCTATTTTGACTATTTACAACAATGTTTTTCCCATCAGGACATAGCTCAATGACCTTCCTTGTTCCCAGCTCCTCAATTTCATGAACGAATGTTAGACCTAAGGCATCTTGATCTATGGTAGCAGGGTCCATCTCCAAAATTTGCTTGCAGCTATTATATAAGTAGGGATCTGCATCCCTTATATCTTCAAAGGTTATAGGACACCCAGCCAATTGCAAAAAGAACACACGATCAAATACAATGCCGATTTGTATCTTATGCATCAAAGCTAAGGCAATCACCTTGCCGGAGAAGCTAAAATAATCAAGGTGCAAAGGGTCCACCTTAGACGCTGCAAATGGAAAAACAATGCACAAAATGGAATTATTGGCATTATTATAAGTTCATGTAATGAAAAGTATGCCAATAAACATGGATTGGTAAGAGCCACGTGCAGTCAAAAGTGTCCACATTGAAATGTGAAATTTGTTCAGTTCAATCATTAGTTGGAAAAAAATTAAATCGCAGGTAATTTTTACAAAGATTCTGATAACCTGGCTACAAGACAATATTCAAGCGCTTTTCTTTATCTAAGTATGCTAATCTTGGAGAAAAAATCACCAACACAATTAGATGTCCCAACCACACCAAATCAGTAAGAATACCTATTTAAGAAAATGGTATTAGAGACCCATAGTCATCACATTTCATAATCTAGCATTTGACAAACAACTTGAGATCAGAGAGAAAACACCACAAACAGAGTATATACCACAAAAATGTAACCATTGGTGTTTCTTATTTACATAGACGAACATGCTTCATTGCACAGACTCATTGAATTCCAAGATATTCTTGGAGATTTCTATCCTTGGAAGTTGAATCTTGTTATGTGCTTCAAGAACCTATTATGTTTAAAATTTAAAGTAAACAAAAGGTAGTGGTGGGGCCCGTGGGGGTCGGGATAAGGCGGGTTGGTCTGGAATGGTCTAAAACAGTCTTACTTTAGTATTATATTAAAGCATGGGACTCAAAAGGCTAAGTTACGCGAGGTTTGTTGACAATCTATGGGATCCAACATGTGTTCTCATGGAGTCAATCTATTTGTGAGGAAACAACACTTGATTTGCACAGTCGGTCCTATTCTTTACAAGAAATTGAGATTTCATTAATAAAATAAAGGAAAACACATAGCGATGAGAAATCCCTAGGGTGAAAAAGTACAATCTAAAGTACAATAAACCAATCTCGAAATATAACAGAATTGATCAGCACAATCTAATATTTCAGTCAACCCATAATATCTATCTACAGCCTTCTTGATGAAAGACATAATAAAGAAACCAAGTTGCAACAAAAATTAATTCCCTATTGAAGAAAATCAAGTACTAGAATGACACCTCTCCACTAGCTTAAGCTTACAAGAGGTGCTCAATCGCTCATCGAACATGGTATCAGAGCCAAGCTAAATAGAAGGTACTGTATTTGAATCTTACTGCCCATCGTTTTATCATAAAATCCCATGTTCAAGGCTTTGCCACCAAATAATTTGCATGAAGGGGTGTGTTGAGGATACAAAAGTATATAATGCTACAGTCAATTAAATATTCTTCCCTCCCACAAAGCAAATCATAATACAAAAAATCCTAATTATAAAAAGAACATTAATAATAATATAGGAGTATCATTAAACCATACTTCAAGATCTTTGTTTATTAAGAAAAGCACTACACCTTGAACATCCCACCATCAAATTCACAAGTCACATTCTAAACTAAACAGTTGTACCATAGAAAAAAGCAAATTACAAGATCAAGATAAAACTTCCAAAGAAAACCAAAGTTGTCACGTACAATATTTTCTTTATAGTGGTGAATATCGTCGATTTGAATTATAATGGAGGACAAAGCTCTTTCCCTTGACTAGAGTGCTTCAGACTGACAATATGAATGCAAAATTTAGTGCTTATGATGAGGTACAGGGATATAAAATCAAATCAGAGGCTATCTGGTTTCTGGTGAGTTGCCGTGCTATGGATGTAAAATAAAATTACTATCTACTTATCTGATCCGTGCAACAAAGAAATCCTCTAGTGTTGCATGAAAAATTCGGGCTGATACTTGAAAATTTTGGCTTTCCATGGAAGTAAAGACATACTCAACTCATTTCAAAATCCAGTTCCTGAAATGCAATTATTGGAAGAGGAAGAAGCACAAGGGATGTGGTTGTGTGAGATGTGAGTGGTCCGATTGGCAAAGGGAAGAGATCAGATACGGGAAATCAGGCATTTGGTGCAGATTGTGACCATAGACTCCTAGATCAAGGGATTCATCTCAATCTTCCTATGCACAAACACCAAGAAATAATTAAAGGTGCAGTGTCAATGTAATAATCAAGGAAGCACAAAACTGAGGAAACTCGGTTATGTGTGTGGGTTCCTACGTTTGCCAAGAGCATGAAATTCCGATGAAACAAACTAAGACACACAGCATTCACAAAAGCGTGACAGCTTGTGTTTACATGAATGCAAATTACATGTTTAATCTTTCCGGAAGACTCAGGCAGCCACGAGCCACCTATCAGATGTGGTCGCATTCTCCATGAAATAGAAAAACTATATTTTCTTTAAACAAGTAGATACTAGTAACTAGTAAGTAGGGGTGAAAATAAAACCAAGTTACTCGATACTTGATTCGAAATCGTTTGCCAAAAGTTTGTTTGAATTGTTTTTGGTAAAGATATCAAACAAGTTTGAACATATTTTTACATTTGATAAAATCTAAAGTTTGACTCGAGCTCGAGCTCGACAAATAAAATTTGTTAAGAGAAGTATAAAAGTATCAAACTACTCGAGCTTGACTCGTGTCCGGCTCAATTATAGCTCTTTCAAGCTCGACTAAACTAATAATCAAACAAGTTCAAACATAATATTAAGAGCTTGATAGCATTTCAAACAAGCTTGAACATTAGTATGGTCAGCTCGACTCGCTCATTTACAGCCCTATTAACCAAACAGAGAACTATACAACATTCATCCAAACAGCATCCAACAGCCATAAAGCATGTATGCCAGCAAACAGCCATATTCCTATATCCCTTACACGTTACATACTTACAGCAAACAGCCATATTCCTATATCTCTTATACTGTACATACTTTATCCTCTTGTTTACCCTTTGTATGCAATTCGATGAGCAGTTATGTATCTCCAATTACTTACTATACTATACATATATCTAAACATCAGAAGTGTGCAAAAGCATGAAACATATAATAAGATTTTCCTACAAAGAGGCACATTGTAAAAAGTAAGACAAAACATGCTAAGAGATATAGAATTCAAACCTGGATTTGGAAAGAACCTTCTACGATCGTTAGGACAAGCTACATAGAGGGCATTCTGGGGATTGAAAATCGCTTGGCATACCAAGAAAAACCACTCCCGTAGGACACCAGGGCCAGTGGCTTCCTCATTCTTGAACTCCATAAATAAACCAGAACGCAAGGATTCTGCAGCTGCACGTCCAATGTACTCAAACGATTCTTCCAACAAGTGCGAGCGATCAATCAGCATTTCGTGCAACTCCTCATACTCATCCTTCAGCTCCGGTAGCATCATCATTGCTAAATGTCTCCTTGCCTCAAAATTGGTCACTTCCTTACACTCAAGAATCCACTGATGATCCTCGCCCCTCTTTGCACACCTAACAATAAGATAACATAAAGCACCCCTTCTCCGCCTTAAGGTACCCCAGAATAAGTCTTCACCACCATAGTAAAGTTTTGAAATATTATTAAGTTCCTTCAGAATAGCAAGATGCTGGCACCATCCAATCCAGACGGTTTCAACATCAGGTTTTTGTACCTGGTCCAACTGATCCTGAATTCTCACCAAACACTTTTCCAATTTAGACAACATATCAACAAAAATCTCATGTAAACGTAGGATCTCATCAGCACAACACAGCCGTAGCCAAAGGATCTCCTCAGTCAAGGGAACTCGAATTGGACCATGAAACCCAACATCTTTCTTAATCGCATTCATCACTTGTACCAAAAACGAAGAGAAGTCACCAATGTCATCCAATGAAGGCCCCAGAGAGGCTAACTCTGCACTTAACACCAGCCCATTGGATATTTTAGCAGCTAATTCACTAACAAAAGGAAATATATCACTAAATGTAATCAAGCTATCCTTCTTTCCAATGTCATCCACCATAGCTCCTAAACTGCTTCGGCACAAACAATACAATGGATCATCAATCCCAGCTGCCCTCTTCAACAACTTACAGAATTCTAAAACTATCGGAACACACTGAGGACGGATATTCGTAGACAAACCAGTTTTACAGGTAGTAATAAAATGTCTAATGGCATCATCTGCTGCCTCCCTATTAGTTTTATGATAAGACATATAGAGCACTACCAGAGCCGCAGGCGCAGACGATGCATTGAGAATCTGCAAGTGATCATGTGCTTTTTTAGAATCATCCCGCGGAGTCTGTGTCAAGAACTCCACCAGCATTGTTCTCACGGTTTTATGCATTGACGGAGGTGGACGGTCGTTCTTGCAAAGGTAAAAAATTAACGAAACAACATCGTTGATCAGCTGCCAGGCACGTGGGTGCCCTGTGCTCCGCATTCGTCCCACCAAATGAAGACCAGCATCTTTCTCCACTTCACATTCAGCCAAAGTCTGCTCCCACTGTAACTGCTTTCCCCGATAAATTAGCCTCTGCTCAATGACCGGAATACCGGTGATCGACTGAATTTTCTCGTGGACTGATTGGATTGTGTCGGCAGCGTCGGCGTGGAGGACGAGGGTGTGGTCGGAGAGTATACGGACAAAAAATTGGAGGCGGGTGAGTGAAGGAGAGGAGTCGGCGACCGATGATCGGGGCTGGGACACGGGTGGCAGGGATGGAGGCGGCGAACCGGAGGAGGAGGGAAGGGCAGACTGGTCCTTTCGCATTCTGGAAGGGTTTAGCGACGGAACAGCGTCGTCATCGGCATAATCGTCGAGTTTGCGCTTGGAGAGAGATGACGACATCTGAGGTTGGGGCTTTTCACGGGTAGACTGAGCCCATAGAATCGTAAATCCCACAGCCCCAGCTTATCGGTTCTGGGTTTTACTGTGTGTAGTGTGCGAAATTCTGGGGGAGATTTTCGTGAGCAGGACCGGAACGAAGATTGTGTGTAGGCATGTGTGTATTAGTGTGTGAAAGAGGTATAAGATTGTGAAGGGGGTTTGGCTCTGTATGGCTGGTGGGGGTGTGATGAAGGTTTCTCACTTACGCTATATATGCGAAATTACCAAACTAGGCCTTTATTCCCGCTGATATATTATATATTCTGTCTTTTTTCTTCTATTTTTTAATTAAAAAAAGAAGATAATTGGTTAGGGGAAAGAGGCAAGTGGGATTGGGGAAATTCCTCATCATATTTTTCTTCTCTTTTACAATTAGAAAAGAAGATTGCTCTATTAATTGGTTAGGCCATGTTTGAAAAGAGGCAAGTGAGATTGGGAAAATCTTGATGATATGTTTGGAAAGAGTTTAAGTGAATTTTGCGAAATTCTAACTTTGAAATTTACGAATCATAAACATTCTTGATAAAAATAATAATTCGGCAAAAACTTAGGTGAGATAGTTTTACGATGTAAAAAATAATACTCTTACCAATTTCAAAAAATAATATTTTTCCAAAAAAGATATGTACTTTTTTGAGAAAATAATAATAATATTTTTATGTGAATGTAACTTTTCCAACAAATTAATATTTTCTTACATTAACATACTTTTTGACATTAACAAAAAATAATATTTTCACGAAGAAAACGATGCAATTTAAATGTGATTACCCGTCACACGGGAGAGGTTCATTTCCTTGATTCATATTGGTGCAAAAATTGAAGTATTTTTATTTACGTATATTTAAAAAATAGAATGAAGAACATTGGAAATTGTGTAGTAATTATGATTCAATGTACAGCTTAAAAAGAAAAGGAAAAAGAAAAACTTAGCATTAAGAAAAAGAGAGGCCGAGCCGAGGGCGGGCGAAGGGGTGGGGGAAGAGAAAACTTTGATATATGCACACCATAACTAAATAATCTGATTTTAATTTTAAAAAAAACAAAATAAATATATTTATCCCTCAAGAGGCTATTAAAAAAACAATGCTCAACTTCCAAGGATAAAGTGTTTGCTTTTTTTTCTCTTTCCTTTTTCCTTTCTATGATGATTTTGTGAAGAAGTATATATGTACTCCTATGAAAGAACCTAACTTTTTAACAATTTTTTGGTAAAAAATACACTTTTTTTATTTAAAAAATAAAATAAAATACTTTTCTTTTATTTCTTTCTTACATTATCATATTGACTATTCATTTTTTACATTAACGGAGAAAAGGTCACGTTCCGACTAAGGATGTCAATCAAAGTTAAATTTAATCATGGTACTTAAAACTTAATAACAAATGAAGTAAGATCTATTTTGTCTTTTATAAATAAATATATTTATTTAAAAAAATTAGAAATATTATATCTGTAAAATATATTGTTTCGAAATATATTTGTGTGTTTTGAAAATTTAATATATATCATATTATGTATAGGATAAAGTCGTATCAAGAAGATATCAAGATAAAGTAATATCAAGAAGATATTAATCTAGCACTTATTCACAAATCAAGATGATCGAATACAAATATCTTGGAGGAGATCCGAAGATGAATCGGATAAGATTATGGCGCATAATTTTTTGGAGGATGCTTATTTGATTGGGATTTGGCGAATGATATCCTAAGTCTCGTAGAATATCGAATTGAAACTATAAATATTAAGTGCCAGTCTCATAATCATTGTCGAGGTTTTTAGTATGTTAGGCAAGAACAAATTTTGTATTCTTGAGTGATATATTTTCATAGTTCATATTTGTGAGTAACAAATTTTGTATTCTTGAGTGATATATTTTCATAGTTCATATTTGTGAGTTTTTGTATACTTCGAACAGAATTAAAGTTTGATGAGATAGGAATGTTAGGAATGTTATAACAATGTCGAGCCGAATTCGGGAGAAGGAGCCTCGGGAGATCCTTTTCTAGAAGGAGCCTCGGGAGATCCTTTTCTAGAAGGAGCCTCGGGAGATCCTTTTCTTGACTAGTGATGGTGTGCCACGTCAGAGTCAACAAAGTCGACGAGAGTCGAGATCTTGTTCATGACCAGTGGTAGTGTGCCACGTCAGAGTCAACAAAGTCGACGGAGTCGCCGAGCATAGTTGATAGGAAAATAGATTAGAGTTAAGAGAGAGAGTCTCTGTGTAAAACATAACTTATGCTATTATCAATTGCAAAAAGCTCGAGGGGACTGAGGAGTGTTGAATCTCGCGTATTTATTTTATTTTTTATTTTACAATTTATCTGTGTTATAACATTATTGTGCAGTTCATAATTTCAATATCCTTACAAAATACTATTTCTCCAAAAATTTTATATCCGTCACATCCTTTATATAAAAAAGCGAAACTCATACCAATTGTATACAATATATTGCAATTATTATACATGGTCTCTCATTCGCTACACGCAGGAAAAAGGTTTTAAATGATTATATGAGATTCTTTATTAATGATTTATGCATCATTATATATCAGATAAAATTATAATCTCGTACAATGTACTTGAGTATTAATCAAATATAAAAAACAACAGCACCGAAAATAAATGGGGGGCGTGAATAATTTAAGGATGTGCACGGAATAATGCGATTCGGGGATCTAAAAAATTCAGTACCGTCTGAAAGTTTAATTTAAGAATCGGAATCGATCCAAAACTTATAAAAATGCGTACCAAACTGTCTCAAAGTTTGGTTTAAGAATTGGAATCGATCCAAAACTTATAAAAATCCGTACCAAACCGTCTCAAAGTTTGGTTTAAGAACCGGAATGGATCCAAAACTTATAAAAATCTCTATCGAACCGTCCCAAAATTCGGGACAGTCCGGTGCTTTGGTTGAGTACTAGACACTTTATTATTTAGATTTTTTTTAGATTTTCAATATAAAAAATAAAACAAAAAAAATATATTCGATCATATCAAAGTTACAATTAAAATTAGGATTATTGAAATTAATATTCACATAAGCATCAAATCATAAGTTATTTTGTGATTCAACTAAGAACCAAAAAACAGAGAATCATATTTCGTCTAGAAAATTTTAAAACTAGAACAGCAGCTGCCACCTCAATTTGTCGTGATGGTAGCGGTCGCGATGTATTTACATATAGGATATTTATTAAATTTGTAATCATAAAGTATAATATTAAATATATTACACAGTAAACTATCCCATATGTATAAAATTATTAATACATCTTTATATTTTTTAGTCTCAGTTTTCGGTATAGAACGGTTCAGGACAGTTCGGTGCAATTCGGTACGATCTTGGTACGGATATCTACTGAATATCCAGAACCATACTATAATTTTTTCGGTATAGTTCGATTCGGGAAAAGTCGAATTAATTTTTTTCGGTACAGTTCGATTCGGAAAAAGTCAAAATTCAACGGTTCTTTTTCAGTTCGGTATATCCCGAGATCCATGCACATCCCTAGGCGTGATGACCTAATTCAAATTATACTCATACAATGTACTTGTGTATTATATGGATTTACCCGTCCGGATAAGGGACGTGATGATCTAATTCAAATAATTTTATTAATTATTATTTGAATTTTCTATTACATTTTAATCACCTTTTAATGAGAATTTGACAATATCTTTTTAATTTCGTCACATTCTATCATAAAACAAATATTGGATCTAGAATTCATGCAATCAGAATATTCACGTTCAGATTTTCTAAGCCCCGCTTAATTCATAAACAAACATAAAAACAATATAGTATGTCTAGAGAAAAAATATAATAGATTGAGGAAAAACTAATCGTCAGGGGAAGTAATCCGTGAATCCTCTCATCCACATTTCAGTCTCTCATTCTTTTTTTTTTTTTTTTGGACTTTTTAAACTATAGTTTCAATTCAAATTGTATACAACTTTATTGCTACCAATCTATTTCTGACGAATAGAATAGAATATCATATTAATTTTCTTTTCAAAATCTTTAATTTAACACTCATGTTGAATATATTTAAATAGTCGATTTCTTAAGAATACAATATTATATCTAAAATATGAACAATACTTTTTCCTAGTGTTGAATCACTTGATTAATTTTTATATATGTGTTGGATTTGAATAAATATATAATTAAATTATTTTTATATGTTTGTGTTACAAGTATTAAAATTATTAAGTATTCTTTAGTAAAAATAGAAAACGTTAGATTCTTTAAGTTATATTATTGATTGTTTCATCTTAATATTTATTAATAGGTATTAATATCCTACTTAATAAAAGTAGCTTGGCACGATTTTATGGAGATGTCATTTACACTAAGGCTGTGTTTGATAGCTGCTGAGGGATGCTGAGGCACTGTTTGCTGAGCTAATTCTGATGATGTCAGCATACTGAGGGAATTAAAGGTGTGTTTGTTAGTTTTGCTGAGCTAATTCTTTGGGGTTATATTTAAATGTAAATATAATAA
>JAUEKW010182538.1:2912-16229 GCA_032274785.1 Ajuga reptans | reverse complement strand
CCCCACCCCCTTCATTCTTCAACTTCGTTGAATCGTTTCACTTCCAGGCTTCGGTCTTCCAGCGAATCCATCCCTTCAGAGTTCAGAGGCCTCTGCTTCAACAATCCGGTAACTTTTTCTTTTTTGCTTCCAACAATCTACTATTCGAGAAGTACTAAAACTTTGCCTTATGTCTGTATTATGAATCTCAGAGATTGGATGGTCTGTACTTAGTATTCATGCTTGACATGGTTAGCAATTACGTGATTGGGTGGTCTTTTTCCTTTAATTGTTCAAGACAAAATTGGGGTTTATGAATTATTATACAAACAAAATGGTGAATATACATAATCAGCTGTAAAATAATGATTAACAAGTTTGGTAATAAATTAGATAATAAATTACAAAATTTCGTGTTTATGCTAGTTTGATACAGAACCTGTTGGAGGGCGATTTCCGCAAGGTTGATTTGGATGCCCTTCATTGCTAAGGTTTCAAGGAAAAGTAACCAAAAAAAAAAAAAAAGTAGACGGGGCGGGGCAAATCCGCCCTGCTTGGAGCAGGGCACGGGGCGGGGCGGGGCAGTGAATTGTAGGGGCGGGGCGGGGCGGGGCGGGTATATTAACTACCCGACCTGATCCGCCCCGTTGACATGCCTTTATCCACAACTCCTGCATCCAGGCGAATTTTGGTACTTTTAAGTTTTTCTCCGATATAAAACCATTTCTTTTGGATTTTCGTGTTTTAGGTATGTTTCAATTTGAAGTAGGTCAAAGGTGGGTGTTGGAAGAAGGAAAATTGGGACGGATTGTTGATGTTTTTTGTTCGATTGATGTTTGATTTCTGAAGTCCTTATTATAGAATCATTATAAGCTTGAAATTGCTCGTCTTTTAGATATTGTTTTATGCATGAGTATGATGTCTATGGTCTGCGACGAGTAGTAGCAGAAATATCACTGAAGATTATCATTACTCTGAATTTTTTTTTTTATACCCAAATCAGAATGATGTTAACTGGGGTTATAAATTATGTGTGTTTGGTCAGGGCTGAAGCCTGCTATGACACTGTTGACTGAGATAAAGTAGCTGAGAAAATTAGCCGAGGGATGTAAAAATGTTTGAAAGATTTGCTCTCAAAGCTTTAAACAAACACATGGATGAGTTTGGGCTTTCCTCAACGGGTTTTCCCACAAACCCATCCAAACAAACATTCTGCTGGTTTAATTCACTTGCTAATATTTCACTTAATTCTATTACATGATCAAAAAATAGATTGAGGTGTTGTGCGTGTGTGAACCACGCATCGATCAGTC
The DNA here is from genome assembly GCA_032274785.1 of Ajuga reptans. Lineage (NCBI taxonomy): Eukaryota > Viridiplantae > Streptophyta > Magnoliopsida > Lamiales > Lamiaceae > Ajuga > Ajuga reptans. Next base: position 14,937 of record JAUEKW010182538.1, on the reverse strand, counting down.
AGTAATTTTATATGAATTGAATTACAAAATTAACTAATTAATATTCAGCTAATTATCAAACTATTTATTTCAATTGTGTTATTAGGTTCTGTGATGGGTTTGAGCAAAACCGAGGTGAACTTGCGAAGGTTACTTGCAACAGCTCCACAACAACAAAATAAAGCAAAGCTAGTACATGTACGTTCTCAGGTTTCTCAAGCAGTTGTCACTCAAATTCCAATAGATCCTCTGCTATACATACAATTGAGCTTTACATTTGATGTGTCATTATTGACTAATGTAGGGACAATTCAACAAACATGAATCTTGCTGTTGCATTTTCTTTTAGACCTTGTTCATTGATTTTTGAGTTTCTGTAGATCTCCAACTTACTTTCAACTTGTTTGGGAGTCGATCTATATTAGTTCTTGGAAATGAGTAATTTTTCTTTTGTGTCATGTTAATCACTTAGTATGTTGCTACATTAAGAGAACTACTGGAGCAACTGGCTGAAGAGAGAAGTCCTGAAGGTTTGCCAAGGTTTGTCTAATTCTTTCCTGGGAGATTACATATAGTTACACTGCCCCCCCACTTCAGCCGCTATCAGAGGTGGTGATTTATCTTTGTTTTTGTGTGTTATACTATGTATTCTTCTTTGCACAATTTTATATGTTATGCAATCTGATAAGGTTTTGCTTTTACTCCTTGTTGATTTCATATACTCTCCCCCAGACTGTTTGATCAGTACTTAAGCATGTGATGTTGACTTTTTTGTACTCCATAAAAGTCTGTCAAAGAATCCTATTTCATTTGTGTTTATTAAAAGAATATGTTGTAATTGTAATGAAATATTTTTACAGCAAGTTACTAGAGTTCTCGTTAGTTTTATAACAACTTATCTATGTGTTATGCACGTTTGTCTATTGTGGTTATAAGGATTTAGCAGTGCCAATTGATAGAAAAGGCCTTCAAGGTAACACCATCTTATGCTGTATGATGGAGGTTCCATATGGATTTCTTGTGATGAAGGCCATCCCTGATCTATATTTTGCTTAGCACTCATGACATGCCTCACAAGCAACCAGGAAAGAGTCCTTGATTGATTGCTATCACTGAAAATAAATGTCAATTCATTTGCTAATTTATGGCGATAAGTTAAGAGAGTTTCAATTGAAAGCATTAACGTTTGCACTTCCCTTTTAATGTCATTCTCATTCTAGAGATTAAGAAAGTGATTCACATTACTTCTTTTCTGGCATGGCCAAGTTTTATACTCTTATCTGCTGATTTTCTGCTTTCCCTTTCATACTTTAATTTTATAATTTACATTGCCTTGTCTCAGCCTCACAAGTAACACAAGGAGTTGTTTTTCTATTAACTAAATGCTGTCAGTATAAACAGACCCACTTCATCTAATCAATTGATCGATAACAGTTTGAATTGAATTTTCCAGCACTGCTCTTCCTTTTTAACAGCCCATATCTCAGCATCTTGTTCATATGATAATATGTAGTAGTATTTTGCATTGCTTCTTGCTTGGTTATCACTAAGTTGAATTCTTTTTTCATGCCAGATTTCTTTGCTTTTATCCCTGTGGTAACTTAGAATCTTAAAATGTATAAATAGATGACATTCACAAATTCTAATATTTCTTCAATTCCAATTAAACCCCCACAGAATTTCAAAAGCTCAATTAAATGATTTTTCAGAGAAAATTGAAGCAATAGCAGCCAGATTAGATGTCACTGAGGTATGTTGTACTTTTTTTAGCTGCTTGCTTGTTGAATTTTATTTTCTTCTATTAGTTGTTGCAGGTATATACTTTAAGAGTTCTATCACCATGCACGCTGCATTATGTTATAAAACTATCCAAAAAAACAGAACGTGCATTCTGTATTATGGAGATGATTAATATAACTTCCTTTTTCTTTCTCTTTGTTTTTTTAGTTTTTAATTCTAAAATTGACTTTTTAGCTATTAAATATATTGGACTAGAATATAATATGTGGTCCTCAAAACTGATCTCCTATGTATGTGACTCTTGGATTATCATCATGTACTTTTGGGCAGTGGTTTCATAACTAGACCAGTGAGCAAACCAGCCTTGCCATCAACTAGCGGTCTGTTGAACCCGTCTGACAAGTCTAGCAAAAATGAACTATAGTGTGTTTATAGTCTATGTAGTATGTCCATAAAATATCAAAGGACAATGAGAAAATAAACAATCACCAACAGAATATGTTTAACAAGATATAGATAATATATGCCCTTGTTTAATTAAGAAAGTCAAAAAATATAAAAGATTTTCTTTATAATTATCAGTGATTAAGGATGAACTTGCAGTTAATAAAAATATAATATGAACACCTTATTTTGTCCCAACTCCAAAACAATGCATTGGAGAACTTTTATTTCGTTTTGGCTCTTTTTTTCTGGTTTGATCACGAAAACGGTTATAAATGTCCGGACCGGAATTAGGGTCGCTTCCCAGTTAAACTGTTGACAGTCCAATCCGATTATGAAAACATTTTCTGATGATATTTTTTTGTCCTCCCTTTATGTTCTCTTTGTTCCTCGTTCTCTTGACTTGATTCCATTTTTTAGGAGATGCCTGTGATAGTGAGTTGATTGCCTTCTCGTATTAAACCCTAGGAAATAAAAAACAGGGTCCACATTCTAGACTGATCATGTTGGATTAAGTTTTAATGTATTCTATGGTAATTGTCTTTAACATCACCTTTTCGTTGGCAACTTCCAGACTGGCACTCAAGGTTTGGAGGAACCTTCCTTTGAGGATAAGATCAAGGAATCCCCTTCTACATCTGACGGAGAAAGTATTCACTCTCCCAGAGGGCTGAGGAGGAGATTTTCGTATGTCAAATGACAGTTCTGCTATATTTTTAACCTATATGTTAATGCTACCTATAATTGCAAAATTGACTTTCTGTTGATACAGAGTCCACTCAGGAGGTAGATCACCAAGAACTGCTGAGGATAGCAATACTTCAGAATCTGTGAAATTGGATGCTGCAGCACATGCTCATATTGACAAACACAGGTAATTTTAGCTTCACTATTTCCATAATACTTCATGGTATTTCTCAGAATCAAATGTGCCATTGTCGAGTGATTGGAATGAGCTTGTATTTAGCAAGTTTAATAGTGCTTATTTCATTGCTGATTCATTTAAATGAGCTAATAGTTGATACGTTAGTACATGAAGTTCATAAGTACCAGAGTCATATTGGTGATGGGGTTTAGATATAATTCAACCAAGAGGCTTTGTGCATAAACTTGTTTAAAGATTTTATAAGATGTTTTTGGAATTTGTAAGATTTTGATCTCATTTTACCGATAAGTTGTTGACATATTTGGTTGAACTAAAATCATGGAGCTTTGAGATGTCAAGAATGAAAATTGGTAACTAAAATATCACAATTAGAGGAAGCTATTTAATAATCTTATTTTATAAATAAATCGGAATCTCCTCGCTTTCTCAAAGAAAGGCCTGATTTGCTGTTTATCTGGGGACCTTATAAGCTCTTCTAAGAATTTTACTGCCCGAAAAGAGATATTATAAGCTCTCAAATGCTTCTTAAGGTGGTTCAAAGAGTTTATGAACATCTGATCGCCCTTCTTTTTTTAGCTTCATGTTTGTTATAGATGTACCCACACAGATTAAGGTTTATATATGCTGTTTCCAACAGAAAGCTACAAGAAGATTTGACGGATGAGATGGTTGTTTTGGCCCGACAACTCAAGGAAAGTAGTCTCGTGATGAATCAATCCATTAAAAACACCGAGAAGGTAAGTAAGATGTTATTAACTTAACTTTTCGCTGGTGGGAATTGCTCTTACTGATATCACTAATCACATTCTTTGCATGAGAGTAGCTGCATATGACATTCACGCGCGCCGGCTCTGCCCCAGTGGCACGTGATAGAGCTAGCTGTTTCTCTTTTTAGTACTACGCCCTTCATCCCATAATGAGAGTCCTCTTCAAAGAATTTTGTCTGAAAATGAGAGTTCTGTTTCAAAAGTGAATATCTCGTTTTATTAGTCCGGCTAAAAAATTGAAATTTTAAATTTCTTGAGTTTGTTACAAATGATTGAATAAGTCAAATAAATAAAAAATTAAAGTAAGTCGTATAAGTACGAATTGATTGTTTTTAGAGAACTATACCTTCACCAAATTAACCAAAAAAAAAAAAAAAACCAAAGTTGTGCCTTTTAAAACAGGATTCTCACTATAAGACGGAGGGAGTATATGCTAATATTGACAAACCTCATCTCTTTAATACAATAGTTCACTTTGAGAAGGCTCAGTGTCGTTGCTGTTATTTTCTTTGTATGATGCATCATAGTGTAGAGCTTTGTCAATCATACATCAGAGAGAATCTATCCGATATGTTTTTCACCGCACATTCACACAATTATCCATGTGGGTATGCATGACATGTAGTGCAGGACACCGAGTGCATCCCTTCAGTTTTTACTCGCAAGTTGTCTCTGCTTGCTCTTCATCTAACCGGGTCACAATTGCTTTGCGGTGTAGATACTGGACTCAACTGAGAAAGCGGTCGAACACAGCTTGGCGAGCACTGGGCATGCCAACAGTCGGGCAATGGAGGTGTACTCGCAGAGTTTGAAAACATCGTGCTTCACATGGCTGCTCATCTTTGCAATGACATGCATATTCGTCATGGTCGTGCTCCTTATACGTATTACTTAGCTCTTGTTTGTGCTCTAACGGAATTTAGAGGTTTGGGTTCCGTGTATTTGTCGTACAAGAACTATTATCCTGCAAATTCCGACTCTTCTCGGTTTTTCGTGGGACTTAAAATCACTTTTGTTTGCAACAAAAAGTGATTTTGAAGTGTTAGTAAACACTTAAAACTGATTATCGGAATCACTTAAAATCTGATTTTGAGGAGTTGTTATCACCCAGCTTTTGGCTTCAAAATCACTTTATTTTCAAACACTAACGAATTCTGATTTTTCTAAAAAATCAATTCAAATCACTTCTCTAAAAGCACAATTATTTGCAGACGTCCTATAATTGTGGGTTTACTGAAAAATATTCTGAATATAACATCTTTTACAGTTATACCTACACGCACATACAGACACGCACATATATAATTAGTGAGCAGCTTAGATATCCAGAGTGTAGTTCTGGAGAGACCTGATGAAATGTTGTGTAAGTTGTAAATTCTGGAATATTTATAACGCTAATTCTTGGGTTTTCCGATGAAGAAAATGTGAAAATAGTCAATAGATTGACTTATGGCGTGTTTGGTGTTTCAAATTTAAATATGTTATTGTTATGTTGGATTAGGTTTTTTTAATTTGAAAATGGTAAAAGAAAAGGAAAGAAGGAGTAGTTTGGAGCATATGCTTGTCTGGTGGCAAGAATGATTTAGTGATCAAGACTAGACCGCGGCAAGTCTCTTTATTTTATTTTGAATTAAGAAATATATATAGGAGTGGAATGGAAAATCAGCAAATTAAGAAGAAACAGAGGAGTCCAACGACTACTAATATCTTCCGCAAACTTACATATCGCCAACGACAAACTCTAAAAGTTATTAGTCCCCCATAAATAAAAAAGAAAAGAAATTCTTCTGCAGTAAAAAACAAAAAAGTAGTGCATGCACCAGCCGGGAATCGAACCCGGGTCTGTACCGTGGCAGGGTACTATTCTACCACTAGACCACTGGTGCTTCATATTCTCAATTATTTTTTACATATATTTATTGATTTTGTTCAAGACAAATAATTCAACTTTGACCCAAAAAATTCTCCTACATAATTCGGCTAACACGTCACTCAGGAGCTTGAACTCGATTCAATAATCCAGTATAATAGCACACAAACTCAGTAAATGGCCTGGGTGAAGAATACGCATTCCATTAAAAGTGGATTAAGTTAATCACCTCGCAACTAATCCATCACACGTGTACAGACAAGTCAGATCAGTTCTATATCTTTCACTAGAGTCATCACACAGAGACAGTGTCAATAAGATTACACACATACTCACTGCCGTTGTGTTCTATCTCCGGAGCCTTAATTAGTATATATGATATGATGATTACATCAAATGCATGCATTTCTTTATATAAAACATATACTCCCTCTGTCCCGTCCTGTTTGAAAAGTCAATACAAGTTACTTTGATGTAATGATTACAATCACCACTTGTAAAGGGTTGTACATTGCACTAAGTTGATCAAAGATAAAAAATTGTACATCCATCAAACATGACTCTTTTTATGAGAGTTCTCACTGCCAAATTGACAAATTCTTTAATTGGATCAAGTTCGTATTTACAACTAAACCAGTGATCAAGCTAGAGACAAGTTAATTCTAAATAATACGTACTATCATATTTGCAGATTTTAAATGTGCCTTTTCTCATTCAATTCTCTTCTTAATTTGATATGTACACTTGATCGAACAACAAATAGTGAACACATGAACCGAATCCATCAGATGAATACATTAGAGTATAAATATTAAGAGATTTAATATCTAATTAATATATACATGAAACCACCCTCTTCTCAATCAATTACACATTTTAATGTGTCAACATATTCATAGCCCAGAATAAAGTTGACAAGTAATTAACAAGAAAAGAATGTACAAAAAACCCTAATTAGGGTTAGATCATAGAGAGAGAGAGAGAGAGAGTATGCTATTGTAAAGAACTTCATACCAGCAAAAAGCGATGATTAATATTCTTGAGACTGTATACATACAATCTTCCTTTATTATAAAAATAGTCAAGACAGAAGTAGTAAAGAATTAATGATAGCCAAGTCGAAGCTCCAAATCCAAATCCAAATCCTTTTCCTGATTCATCGCTAATCCTCTCTTCTTCTCCAGATCCGGCGGCGGAAACTCCAAGCTCAAGCTCATCCGCCACTCCTCCGACGCCTCTCGATCATTCTGACGATGATGATATTCATTACTACTTCCATACAAGGGTATACTGGTAGAATATTCGGGAAAGTAGGTCGCGTAGCGAGATTGAGTTGCAGCAGGTGATGAGGGCATGATCTGGTGGTAGAATCTGGGCTTGTTGGAATTAGGTTTGTTGTTTCTGGCTCTATCTTTGCGGTGGATGTTCATGTGGCCACCCAAGGCTTGCGCGGTGTTGAAACCTCGCTTGCAGAACACACACTCGTACGAACGCCCCACGCCTAAATCTCCATCTTGATCAGTACTCGAGTTCGTCGATTCTTCCTCGTGATTATTATTGGATTCCATTATACTTAGATCTTCAGAGAGAGAGAGGGAAGAGACAATATAAGTAAGGGTTTAGAAAGTATATTTTGACATTTCAGACACGGTCTTTTTTGAATTTTATTGATCGGCACTTGCAGCTCAAGGCCGGCTGTTTTAGATTCTATTCTTATTTACCAAATCACGCCAGGATTCACCTAATTCGGGAGTCATCAGTTTTGCGTGTGGCGGTCACACCTTATATGAAGAAGTACTTTTTGGTATATGCCAATTATTCATACTTTGGTTTTGGTATACCGAAAATTTGGTAAGGTACTTACTGTTGCTTTTTCATATACCAAAATTTCAGCATGAATTTCTCGGTATACCGTTGTAAATTTGGTATACCGAACTACAAAAATATCGAAAAAAATTCGGTATATCGATACATACCGAAATACCGAAGTAACAAAATATTGAAACACCAAAATTTTTAAATTCTCATACCATTATCATACAGAAAATTCTGTATACTAACAATTTCAATATTTTGGATAATTTTTCGGCAGGTGAGTACAATATTTCAATATTTCGATATTTTTCTCCACACCTATTTCTATATATATTTCTTTTAAGGTTATATATGGATTGCCCAATCTTTTATTCTTATGGCATTTGATTTCATAAATGCATTTCATATTATGATTAATTTATATATTTTTTTTTAAGTTGATGTGTAACAACTTCTGTTGCAAAAATTTCCGACTAGCTCCGATTAATGTCTGTCCAGACGCTAGGTTTCCATTGGCCGCCCATATATTATTTCCGGTTGCTCCCCGCCTAACCACGTGTATGCACTGATTAACCCCATCTATATAGGTCTTGACTAGTCGCTATGTCTCAGTCCACCGTCTAATTAGCGTTTAGCGACTTCTACAACTTCTATAACAACTCTTATAATTAACTGGCTCCCTGGAGAATTTCTGTCGCCGCTGGCAGTGTTTGGGAATTAAACTATTGATCTTGTCAAAACTATTTCGTGTAGTTTGCCTCTTTCCCACATTTTACTATGAACCCTAATTAATTAATTAATTAAAACTTGCCAATTTAGACTGCAAACATACTTCTTGGCCTGCAGTCGTGGATTTTCGAACTTTAATTATTTATATATCATACTTAATCAATGTTCAAATGGAACATTATCTAATTATACACTACGGATTCCTGTGACTGCATTTTGTTTTACTCTATTATAACACAAAACTCATCTCACTTGAGAAGTACGCTTTGAAGATAACTAATATAGCATCTTCTATATCTAGCTACGGAAAATTTCATTTTTAGTCCTGTATTTAAGGCAAGTACAAAAAAATCATGTATGTTATAATATTTCAATTTTAGTCCTCCGTGTTATAAGATTATTTAATTTGAGGATATTTTTCGCTGGAAATTACTAAATTCACCGGAATTCGTCACGTGATATGCATGTGATCTCTCAAATTGGGATTTTTCGGTCGCGCACACGTGACGATTTCCGGCGAGTTCAGTGATTCTGGAAAAAATATCCTCAAATTGCATAATCTCGTAACATACCGAACTAAAATTGAAAATTTTCAACATAAAAGGTTTTTTTTTTTTTTTTACCGCCCTAAGTTAAAGAATTAAAAATGAAAATTTCCCACTTCACATAACATATTTCTTAATCTTTTATATATTAGAAATTTTAGTTAAAAGCTTCCCTAGCAAATTTAATGTTTATTACAAGTCAAAACTAAGGTTGTTGGGCAGCTTTAGAAGTCGTATTAGACACCCCAGCTCAACTTGAAACATTATACGCTGATAATATTATGGCAAATCAATCAACTTCGGGCTAAAATTATTTTTAGTCCAATAACTTTTCGCTCGTATATATACGTTTGGTCTTAAAAATAGGTGTATTTTCAATTCAGTCCCGTAATTTTAGAAATTGCTCACAGTTGGTCCTATTTTAGCCGTAAGTGACCTAATTGGCCGGAAAAGAGCACGTGAGAGGCTGAAAAATTGGCCGGAATTGAATGTCACGTGACATGAACGTCCGGTTTTCCAGCCGACTTGGTCATCGGTGGCAAAAATCAGACCAATTACTAGCAATTTCTTAAATTACGGAATTATATAAATTGAAAACGCAACTATATATATTTTTAGACTAGAAATGACCAAGATCATACGAGCGAAAAGTTATGGAACAAAAAATGATTTTAACCCGATTAAAAAGGAGTACTATATAAAAAAGTCTTGAATATTGAATTCATGATCAGCTAACAGTTATCTATAAATTCCACCATTTTATAATATTAATCATTAATTTAACCACTGTATTAGGTGAAAGGGGTTTTTCAATCAACTGTTTCCAACATAAAATCTACCCGACAACAAAGATAATTTATTCCACTGATTTTGATGCATCTGAGGTCATAACTTACTGGTCATATAATTTGAATTCAATTTGTTAATTTCATAGTTTTCTTTTTAAAAACGAAAAATATACATATTATATATATCGGACGATATATATTTATGGGTGATAATGATATTAAAGTGATGGCTTTCCTCAAAAAAAAAAAAAAAAAGTGATGGCGATTGTGATGAAAATGAGCACGATGAACATGCAGATCATAAAAACTGATCATGCAAGACCAACTTCTGGTTAAGAATAATGATTAATAAATAACAGTTCCGCTCCCTTATCTGCGGTGGACACAAGTTAATGTACCCACCAGCTGATCATGTGTCAAGATCTCATAGATTGAAATTAATTATCTCATCCATAATTTGGAGATGCGATCTTTACATATCAGCAGTTGACACATTAACTTATCTCATCCATAATGTTACCGGATAAAAAGTAATAGGAATATATTAGTGGATTATATATATGTTATATATATATATATATTCCGCGGCCTTACTTTTTCTTTTGATAGAAAATAATTAGCGCAAATTAAACTTTTGGCACTCAGCTTTTAATTATATTTCACTAAACTCTATATATTTGTTGCTAACAAAAAATGGAGGAATATATATATATATATTGGCTTTGATAAATGTACAATCTTTTAAAAATTGAAGTATAAATTTTCGTTTACACTACTTCTTTTATTAATTTGGCTTATTCAACCATGTGTAGCTTATTTGTGAAGTTGAAATCTTTAAAAAAAGAATTTTTTAATCTAGTAATGAGATATTAACTTTTAAAACTGATTTTTTTTTGGGATAAGATATCTTTTAAAAATGGATTCTTTTAACGAGACGGGGGAGTATTATATTAAGGCCTATGTTTCTAAATTTTATTTTGTTGGGCTGAGATTCAAACAACACTCTTTGATTTGGCCCATAAAGAGTAAGACTCACAACGATGCTTTATTGTAATTTTTGGAAGAGGGAGACTTTGTTGTAAATTAAAGTTTAAAAACTTCAAAAAAAATTCAAACTTCGATTTTATTATTTAACAAAATTAATTAATATTCCTTTTAACTTTTGTAATCTACATTTTTTTGACATTATATATAATATAGGAGAAATTTTATTTTTAGTCCTGTAACTTAGGGCTAGTCCAAAAAAAGTCTTGTATCTTGCGTAATTTCAATTTTAGTTCTGTAAGTTTTGAAGAATGTCCAATTGAGGACAAATTCCGCCGAAGGTCACTAATTTCGCCAGAGTTGTTAACTTTGAGGTTCTGGTAAAGATAATTGAGCAGATTATGGTTGCAAACTCCGATCTCGTTGCGTAATTTATCCTTAAATTAGTTATCTAGGTACAAGACTAGGGTTCTAGTAAGGATAAATTGATTAGATTATGGTTGAAAACTCCAATTCATTGCGTGATTAGTCCTCAATTTAGTAACCTAGGTACAAATCCAGACGGAGATCACTAATTTCACTCCAAATCAGCAACTACGGTGAAATTAGTAACTTTCGGCGATATTTGTCCTCAAATTGGATTTTTTTTTTAAAACTTACAGGACTAAAATTAAAAATACGTAAGATACATGACTTTTTCTGGACTCGCCCTATGTTACAGGACTAAAAAAGAAAATTCCGTTGTTTATATTTTATATTCACTACTATCTTATTACATTTTGGGCAACTTGATAACGGTTTGTTCACATAGTCTACTGTGATCGTGATCGTGATCGTGATCATAGTAGGAGATGCCAGTGAGACTTCTTGGATTTATTTTCGGTGGTGATGTGCCCAGAGACGGAACCAGGAATTTTAGTTTGGGACGGGGGGGCGGGATTACAAGTTGGAGGAGGGGGGCGGGATTTTAAATTTTATGGGAAGGCAAAATTCAATTTTTTTTAACTATTACACAGTATATATGTATACTCTATAAAAATTTAAAATTTGAGGGAGGCGCCCCGCCCCCGGTTCCGTCCCTGGATGTGCCGACAACATCAGAAGGAAGGCCATCACGATTTGCCATATGACGTGACTCATGTAGGCGAAGCTGTTATGATGTTTTAGTTTTTCAACTTCAATTTTCATGATCTATAGAATTATTTTATTTGGGTCAGATTATTTTGGCATTCCAATTTATTTAAAGTTTTAGTTCAATTTCTACAAATAGACATAATTACATAAAGACTATGAACTCTAATTGTAGGACTGTTTTGTGGTGACATAGTATAAGGTTTCCTTCAATTTAGGGTAGACAACATGGGTTTGAAGTAGTTAGCAAAACCATGACATGACAAAATCTCTTTATTTAATTCTCATAATATATATATATATATATATATATATATATATATCTGTGTGTGGGTGGGGGTGGGGGG
>JAUEKW010182427.1:1426-16233 GCA_032274785.1 Ajuga reptans | reverse complement strand
GTTAGGACCGTTTCTCTTTTTTTCCTATTAAATTTAATAAATTTATTTTTATTTTTAATTAGTGTGTTTATATTGATAGGAATTTTTTTTATATAAGTGTCCTATTACATGTTTAAAAGAACATTGTTTACGAAAGTGTCCTAATAAATGTATCCTAATAGACCAATTTTGTTGTAGTGAATCATACACATCTTTGTAGTTTTGGGTGTCTAGGCAATCATGCCACAACCCGAATATATCAAGATTCACCAGCTTCCAGCATAATGACATAGGATCCAAAATTTTAAATTTAGATACAATACAACCCAGAAGCCGTTGCTTCAAATTTCTCATGGGTTTTTCGTTTATCTTTACAATATAATTTGATACATAGACGCTCCCTTTTATTATCAATCAATGTCTCCAAATTATGCACATTATGATGTACATGTCTAAAATTTAGTAGTTCTTCTGAGTCTAATAGATTATAATATTTTCAATGTACAACATGATACTATTTCGTAGTTGAATCGTTGCACTCCCAGACTTATCAATAATCTCAACGGGACATGATATGAAAGTATTTTGTGTTTATACACAAATTCATTTTCGAGAAATATTATACGGTTTATTCTAACTTGACAATATTAGCCCAACCTTGAGAACATATCATTCAAGGGAGAAAACTCAACATCGGGAATGTGACATTCAAGGAAAGTAAATGTGTGATCATATATTTAAAACACAGTAAACTTAAGGTGGCGGCTATTCGCAGCCCACTATTTTAATATTTAAAATGTTGTTATAAAATGACAAAACACCTTTAATGATAATAAAATATAAATAATTAAAAATAATAAATACATTAAATTAGACAGGAAAAAAACTCAACTTTCCTCTTTCTTGTCATGTTCAATCAAATCACGTTTGTCTCCCAAATTCTATAAACGCGGGCTTCTTCACGACTCATTAGTGGAGAACAAAAAAAAATACAATTTGAATTGCTCGATTATGGATTCAACTAATTTGAATAGGTGCCTAACAAGGTGATTAGATTCAATCTATGATTATGCGATTCAATTTCATTTCACAATCAACAACAGATAACCACTCTTCTTCTTCTTTATTGTCTACATTAGAAACAAGAAAACAATGATGATAGAATATTCTTGAAAATTACTTGTTCCTTGTATTTCAATCTACATTTTTACATAATTTTCTTGCTACCAAACACTACCATTGTCAAGATCCGTGTCCAGAGTTTTGAAACATGCTACTGCTGCTTCTGCTTCTATAATCCGTAAAGCATCATCGTTATTTTTTTTGGAATGTGGTGACGGTGGCGTGGAGGGAAAATGGGGAAGAAGAAAAGACAGACTTTTTAATGTTCTAACTAATTATTTTTGTTTATAATAAATTAAATAATATAATTTAATAAGAGGGTAAAATTGATACTAAGTAGGCTGGATTAAGAAGTTTGTAATTATTTTTTGAATATAAATGGGCTAGGTTGAGAAGTGGGCTACATTAAGAAATTTTGTGGACTGCGAATACTCGACGCCTAAACTTGATCTCATTGAATATGTGATTCAAGAAAAAAATAATTTTATCCTCAATACAAAACATCTCAACCTCAAGTAACATATCATGTGAGAGAGGTAATTTAAAGCATTGTAGTTCTCAACCTTGGAAAACTTTTCATCCGAGAGAGGTACAATATGTCTTACCTTTATCATGATATTTTTTAATCAGATATTTTTATTAAGACCAGATAATCATCCTGACGGGAATATTCACATCCTTCACGGTCACCCGTATAGTTATTTGATGAGGATCAACATATCTTCATATATGTCAATAATCTCTCAATTGACCTTTATCTCTGCTGGAATTTTCAAGTGCTCTAGGCACTGTGTGAGACCTCATAAGGTCACAAATCATTATATTTCAACAAGTGTTCATCACCCTTCCTTGTAATAAACTTGAACCAGATATGGATTTATTTTATTCTAGCATTTTCATATACTACTGCTAGAGTAGTGTATTCATAACATGCATGCTCTGTGCAGAATATCATATCCTTTCACCTTTGAATAATTTCATTTCGCGTTTGGGCAGTATGTAGCAGTCCTGTTTGTAATCAATTTCATTGGAGTTGTAATATATTGAACTTTTACTGTGCACTTTCATATATATTAAGGTACCAAGATATATAGTTATTTCTGGTAACATATATTTCAAATAACGTTGTTGTTAATAAAGAACTTCTAGAGCAATATAATCATCCATATATGTGATAGAATAACGAATAAATAAATCAAGCAAAAAAGATGCAAAATGAGACATCTAAATAAAGTTGTTATGTTGGTAGTGGTAAAATCACAATCAAGCAAAATCAGTCATTCTTGCAATTATGCAAAATGAAGTTAGTGCAAATATATACAAACAAACAGAAGTTAGATTCAGCTAACTTTTTTTCGAGCAAAGTCATTGTTCCAAATTTTCATGGATAGTCCATTTGCCCGTCTTAAAAGATGTGATGTATAGACACACTTTGTCACTTTCAATTAGAGTGTCTAAATGATAATCATTCTGGCGTACATCCTTAAACCTTATCAAGTTTCTTTTTTATCTCCTTGATAATAATGCATTTCCAATATGCAAGATGGTACCATTTGGTAACACAATTGTTACATTACCAGAGCCATTTATAATTTATGTTGGACCATATATTATTTTGACTTGTCTTTTGCACAGGGTCATACTTGAGAAATATTTACTGTCAGATAATATTGGGTGCGTCATTGCGCTCTACTTATCAAGTAGACAATAGTCTTTCTTTTCAATATTTCCCATTTGTATCATTAACTCAGGCTCGATAATGTATTATCCGAGTTGGATATCTATTTACATAGCCTTAAGACAAAATAATCTCAACCTCGGGAAAACACATCGTCCGAGGGAGTTACAAAACATGATATGTACATAACTTTCTGGTATTATTTTGGTCATATCTATTGAGGACCGCCACACATACCCTTGTAGGCCGCGCAAATAGATTTATACTCATGACCTCTAGATCTCTCATAATTCTGCTAGAATTGACATGTGCTTAAGGCACAACTATAGATCTTGTAGGACATAAATCATGATTTTTCAAGAGTAATTCATTAGCTTTCTCAGCTGTAAACTTGACATAAATCAACTCATGTTGTATTTTAAATTGTCTTTGTCGGTACTGCTACTGGAGTACCATATACGAGACATACATAATAAAGAACGTTTTCTCTAACTTATCATATTATGATAACTTTGTCTCGCCAAAGAGCAAGTCGAGATTCAATGTTGAACAACTTTAAGTTGTAATAAGCAGCAGAAACATAAACCTGCAACATTAATTGTTGTCATACATACTGGGCTTGTGATAATATCACACTTCTGGTATGGTCGAATTTCTCTCAAAGTCTTTCACATATTTTACACAGTCTTTCAATTTGTATATTCTCATTTTTAGATCATCTAGAGTGTGGTGACAAATGAATATCAACACATTTACCTCATTCCTTTTGTTTGCGTGTTCTATACCTATATCATTCAAACTTTCAATAAGTAGTGCACCGTGAATGTGCAGTTTAACATCAGCACACTGTGTCAGATAATTACTGCTGGTAATATCAAGGATTTGAATTTTTTTGTGTTCAATACTCGTTGGGTGGCTCATGCAGGTCACGAACCTGCAAATATGCTGTTTAATATCAACACACCATGTCTGATAATTACTGCTAGTAATATGAAGGATTTGAAACTTTTTGTTTTCAATACCCTTTATTTTCTTCAGGGAAGAAGAGAAGTGAAAAAAAGAATATTTAATTCAATTTCTCCTACCTTCTTGAGAAAAACTCGTGCTGATAACGTGTTATAGAATACTCGTAAAAGAACTACAAGAAATAGAGCACAATTGAAAGTAGAGATTCTCAAAGGAAATCGTATATTTTTTATTCAACGTATGAGCCCTATTTATAGAAAAAAAATTCAAAAGCATTGTCGTGCTTCTTTCATTGCCGTGCTTCTTGAATTGTCGTACTTCCGCATTGTCGTGCTTCTTGCATTTTCGTGCTTCCGCACTGTCGTGCTTGCATTGTCGTGCTTCTGGCATTGTCGTATTTCCGCATTGTCGTGCTTCTGGCATTGTCGTGTTTCCGCATTATACTTCCGGCACTGTCGTGCTTCTGCATTATCGTGCTTCCGCATTATCGTGCTCTGCATTGTGGTGCTTCCAGCAAGTGTTTTAAAAATTGTATTTGTGTTAGCAAATATCCCACACAGTAAGAACTTTCTTTAAGGATATATTGCATCAACCTCCCTTTCATAACTAACTCTTCACGAGGTTCTACATTTATTTCAGAATTATACAAAATTGGTTTTAATAATTCAGCACACGTATACTTTTTTAATCAAAAAGATTATTATTGTTAACAATAAGAAAAAAGGTTAATGATGTTGACTTTTTTTATTGGAAAAGCTAGCGTGCTAGACTAATGAACCACATACGATTTCGTACCATTCTAAAGTCACGTGGAACCTCAATAAAATCATAAAATTAAAAGGTCATGCTACATTTCATCCCTTTCTTTTGTTAAGAGTTTAGTGTATATCAGACTAGAGCGGTCAGAAAGAGCTGGCGGGACATAAAATTTGCGGGCTCCTAAAACCTCGGCCCAGCCTAGCCCACCACGGGCCACAGGTTAGGACGGGCTAACCCATTATTTCTTGAAAAATCGTGAATTGTAATTAATTATCTATACAATGTAAAACTAAAATAGCAAAATTCTAAAAAAAGTATATTTTGGGCTGGGCCCATCGGATAGAGGATGGGCCCTACAGTAATTTACTGTTGAATGTGACGAAGATGAGGACGACCACATCCATTCCCCATCCCTACATGCCTTTAAAATAATATCAAACAACCACTAACTACCCTATTTATTTTACTTTTACAGTACACATCCTATACTACTCCGTCCCATCTCCATCTCATTCCATTTCCGTTTTGGACTCCAAAATCCTCTAGATTTCAGCATCCAGATGAACTACATCCACATACATCCTAGAACAAACATACCTTTAGACAAGCCATAATCTACTACATCGTTCATTAAGCAATACATATCAAAATAATCTTTAAAGTAATTACAATTGTAGGCAAGTTGTTGTATCGAACCAAAATAGCCAATGGAAAAACTGCTACGATAATTTTACCTTCACCCAATCACCGTTGGTAGTGAGAGAATTAATCAGAAGTCGTATGTAACTCTTCCTTCTCTGCCGACTAACTCTACGAGCGCCGCTAAGCTATAATTGGATGTGAAGAAAATCCTTTTTCTTTGAAAATGGCGTGTTTGTAGTAATTGATAAGTGAAAATAGTTTTAGGTTAGGGTTTAATTTCAACGAATTAAATGGGCATAAAAATAAATTATAAAAAGAAAAAGAAAAAAATTGACGGGCTGGGGCCAGCCCACCCATACCCGCAAAAGCCCGCGGCCCACGCAAGCCAGCCCGTTGCAGCGCGCCATTTAGCGGGCTATAATATACATAGCCCGACCTACCTATTTTGAGGGGCGGGGCGGGCTGGCCCACGGGCCCCAGTCTATTCCGACAACTCTATATTAGAGGAACTAGCAGAGAACCATAGAGATTTTGGAATGGCTGCTGCACTTTCAAATCGCTTGTGCCTATATAATAATCTAACAAAGTGTGCATCAGCAGCTTGTAAGCCACTCCTGTCCAATCTCATACATTATTAGCAGGAACAAGAGCTTTTCAAAGCATGGATACAAAAATTATGATGTCTAGTTATTGATTTCGTTCCACCCGATATGTTTGAAACATCTCCTTTCGTTAGGGAAAACAAACTCCAAAATGCTCCAATATCAAAATATTTACTTCCAATGACAAATTCGAATGGTGACCGAAGCATCTACTTCCAATGCCACACAATTACGAAACATGTAATGGATTCTTGCAGATATTCAAGGGCAGACAGATATTGCCACCTTCAGCATCGAATCTTAATTTAACATTGCCAGTTATGATATAATGTCCAATAGATACACGGTTATTACTTTTTCTTTTTTAAAAGGCTTTTTGGTAGGACAACGTCCCACTTCTAAATGCAGTATGCAGGAACACTGACCGGACGATAAACAAAAGGCCTGACAGCGTGAGAATACCCTGAATGATGGTTGTAACTGAACTTGATGCCAGAGCTACCATCTCCTAGATGTGTGCAGTGGCTGTGGAAGCTACTGATAGGACGAGCTAAACAGGCGTTCCAACGCTCACTCTCCGGCATTGTCTCAGCCACTGTATATATACCGTTTGAATTTGTGAATGCTTGATAATTCAGAACTTCCCCGGACTTGGTTATGCAAAGGACAGCTACCTCAGCACCTGTCATAGAGATGCAACATTTATAACATCATAAAGGCTAACTATATTTATCATCAAAATGCTTAACTGAGGATATAAAACAAGGGACTACCGGACTAAGCGCTGCATATTAAAATAAAGAAACATCCCGCAGAAAACTATTGGGTCCAATTAGGTTTGAGGATTTAGAAAAATCCTCCAATATTAGAGAGGATTTCAGATCCCCATCCAAATCCTTCAACAATTAGTTCGAAATGAAAGTAGTAGATTTCAAATCCTTAACAATTCACCTACTACCAATGGATTTGCGACTGTAGGTTTTAAGTCCATCCACAATCTTCCAATCCAAACGTAATCCTAAAGTCTTATCTTACCAGGTTGACAATGGAATGTTGAACTATGCTTTACCTCTTATCAAGTTAACAATTGAACATTGAACACTGCTAAGCATACGATACATGTTAATAAACTAACACTAACTCGTAATGCTTCCATCTCCTCTGGATTAAAAATCTATCATGCACTAGGATATCAATATCAATTTGTCAACTAACAATGATTCCATGATGTGTTTAATAATACCTAAGTGGTTGAACACTTCTAACTTCCGAAGAAAACCCTACATTACGAGCATTTTGTTCCCTTCCGGTTTTTTCTATTCAAATTGGAAAGATGATACTAGGTGAACAAAAATGGACAACTACTCGAGACGAACTTGGAATTTACAGACAGACATCGTCAAATTGTGAATCATATACTAACAGGCAATGCTAACATCTTCTAAAGAGAAGCTACTGTCAAGCTAAGAAAAAAGTTCAATTTTAATTAATCTAAAAATGAAATAAACAAATAAATAAATATGGTAGAACAATAGTAAAAATTGTCCTTTTTTAATCAAGATATACACATATTTGCACATTTCTCAGCTAACAATTTTAGAACTGAAAATTGATTTAGATAATTTCTTTTATTTACGCAATTTGCCTCACATAACTGATATCCAAATCAATTAGGGAGATAAGTATTTTAGGTGATTAAATTTAGGTTTTAGTGTTTTACAATAGTGTGATCTAATCAATCTTAACCTTCTTTTTTAAAATCGCCATAGTGTTGTATTTAATAATTATACTCCCTCGGTCGGTCCCTATCCGTAAGAAAGAGTTTTATTTATATAACCAAAATTAAATAAAAGAACAAAAATAAGATCAGAGGTAGAACAATCTTTAAAGAGTTATAAGTTGCTGTCATTTAATGTGGAGTTAGCCTCTGTATCAGAGTAACACAGTTTGAGACTCAATCCCCCTCCCGTTTTCTAAGTCATTTCTTACACCAAAAGACAACCCATCTGATCAGAAACCAAATTTCAATTGCTTATTCTACTCTTTGATTCGATAGAACAGCACAGAAGATTCATTTGATCAAGATAAACTCCCATATTAATTTATGCCTAATCATCTCAAACCAAAACACAAATTCAACCCAGAGACCCAAATTATTTGTTTCAACCAGTTCAACTACACCGACAAATTAAGCTTCTAACTAGAAGAATCACTCAGTTTTTAATTACACACCTAAATCATAATCAAAGTAGATCAAAGTTAAGGAAAAGATCAGAAAGCACAAATGAGTACTCGCAAACACTCACCCCACATATTTAATCATATAAAAATGAAGTCAATTAGCATAAGAAGTTAAGAACGGACAACCAAAAATTTATATTCAAAGAGGCATACGCATATAATGTTCTTCTCATCATCATAAAATCGTGACGTCAAATTCTCAGGATTAAATACTTCATAATCGACAGTGTAAAGTTACCACCTAATCTGCAAAGATATTCTGTACAGTGTCTCTAGAGGATAAAACGAAGAAAAAAAAAACACACACACACACACACACAACAGCAATAACAAAAAAAATAGCTAATGGTCACATTAAAGGGAGCAAACCATTGAATGAGACAGTTGCCTCTCCGTTTTGGCAGGCACCGATTCCAACAGAAATAAGGAAATTTGTTTCAATTGATTAAATAAGCTACTAGAAACAAGTGAAATAGTCAAAGTAAATTAAGATTCAGAGGGAGCAAAACTCAATCCAAAAAAACTGAAATCACTTTTTTATTGAAAAAAAAAAAGTAAGTAAGAAGTTGTTGCCTTGTAGAACATGATCTTCAGGACCGATTGAAGAGTCGGCACAGACATCACAGACCACTCGGCCGTGGATTTGGCCAGTCCACGATGTCACTCCATTTGCCATCAAAATTATCAACAACTGCACCGACAATAAAAGCCCGATCCAGTTGGAGGCCATTGACATTTGACCAAACCGACAAACGGAAACCACCAAGATTGAGGCCGGTTCCGGCAGTGATTCTCCTCTATGGTTCCTTTTCTCTTTTGCTCCCAATCGTGAACTGAGTAGTCTTTGACTGGCTAATTTTATTTCGGGGTTCCTTTTCCGTCTTACTCGCCTTGTAGTTGTGGCTTTCACTAAAAATTATTTAATCGGTATTTGGTAACCGGAGTTGAGATTTACCCCGCCCCTTTTTTTCCTTCTTTTCTCTTTTACCGAGCACGAAAAACAAAATACCAAACTTAAAAAGTCGAATAAACTAAACCCAGATTTAACAAATAATTGTACTATTTAATATAACTTCATTAAAATATTGTAATTTTTTTATTGTTTACAAAATTAAGTGAAGTTGTTATCTCCAACTTACCGTATACTCCATATTATTCTGTATACAATACCCTTCTATACTCATTCATACAAACAATTTCATTTTACAATTTGATCCTATAATTTTATCTTTTTTTGTTTCATCCTATCAATCTCTTATAAATTCAAATCAGCCCCAAAATTTTGATAAATTAATCATGCAGTATTGGTTCTTAGCCTAAACCTGGAAATAGTCAATTACGACCATATCAGGTCCATCATGCTTCCATCAGATATAAATTCTAGAAACATACTCTTATTTTTGTTAAGAAAACAGAAGGGAATGATCGATGCCTTCTGCTTCCTCCTACCCTGCTTATATAGAGGTCTGGAGCCCTCTATCCTTGAATTATTGGCACCAGCTACCCTCCATTATGGATGGGTGCGCCTCGTCGGGATCACATGTGTGTGGTCCCTGCTTTTATGGAATCATATGCGTTTCTCAATTATTCTGCATGAGATGCTCTTTTCTGGGCTGTCTATCCTTTGTCATTTTTCGGTGGATAGGCATCTCGTGACTCTTTTTTGACTATCCACCTTTTGTCTTTTTTGGTGGATAGTTATCTCGTGACTTAGCCCATCAAGGCCTATCGGGGAATCCCTTAATAATTTTTTCTGGGTGGTCCCCTCGGGTGCTTCTTTGGTGGCTCCGCCTTTCTTTTTCCCTTGTCGTTTATGACGACGGGGAGATTCTTGAATAGAGCATCTTTCTGTTCCGGGCACTTTGGGCATATTCATTCCGTCCATCCTCCAACATGAGCCATGCTGCAAAACTTCCGGGCGGTTTCGGAACTTATCGATAGCTCGTTCTTTCATAACATCTCCCTTTTTCTGTTCGAAAACAGATTCTGAATATGAAGAGGTTATCGCTGTCATAGTGTTGATCAAGATCGATCCTTTCGCCGTTTTCTGGAAGGCTTTGAAATTCTCCTTGATCTTTCTCATCTCTATGAGGCAAACCCAAAAGCCCCAAGCTCTCCTTGTGGATATATCATCCTCGTTGAAGGTTGATACCAGTAGAGTCTTGTGCTCTAAAGTAGACATGTTTTTGTTTGCCGCTCTCTTGTTTGGCATGTTCAGCTTTATGAAGTGAAAAGTTGGATGAGACCCATTTTTGTATGGTTCTGGAGCTGCTGAAAGAAATTTCAACTCCAGAATATCTCCGCATTCGAGGTGATCATTTTTTTTCCATGTCTCGCTCACGGCTTCTTTAATCCATTTTGGGAGATCTCCGGAAAACCTGGTGATTCTGTATGAACCGAAGCTAGAGCTCCAAAATCATACCACTCCATAACTTCTTGTGGATTGGCTCTGGGTAACATCCACATTCTAGGATATTTTCCAAATCGATCAATCTGGCATTGTGCTGGATTAACACCAACTCCTGTAACAATTTTCTCCCACCTGATTTGATACACCTAAAAAGGAGAAACTTTAATTTTGTTAATATCAACCTTAGAGGTGCCAGCCATTGGCCTAAGATTGATCTCTCCCTCTATTACCCCAGCGGTGGTGGGTTGACTTGAAGCATCAGAAGGGTTAACCTTCGTCTGCGCAACTTTTTTTTTCCGCCAGATCCGTATAAGGATCCAACTTAGAACTTGTGCTCACAGTACTCGAATCAGTGGCGACCGGGTTAGGGGACCCCCGTTCCCGAAGCTTAGTTTTTTGCTTCGATGAAGAAGCTACCTGCTGGATAGGAAAATAAAGATTGTCCCAAAGATTCAAACTAGAAAATCTGGTAGCCTTCATTGCATTGCGGTTTTTTAACAAATCACCTTGTTGTACTCGACCCACGACAGTGATACTAATCTCCAGGCCGTTGATCACTTTGTCAAGCTCATCCAAATTATTTTAGAGGTGCATGTATCTTGTTAGGATGGTGCCCGGTTCACTGGGCTCCATCTCTTGTCAGAAAGTCTGCAAGAACATTCTCATTAGACTTTATAATGACAACCTCATAATCAAAATATTGACAATCGGCTTGCCATCTCAGTAATCTAGCTTTCTCAGGTTTAGAGTCAATCTCTTTGTTAAGAAATCTTTAACACTCGTATTATCAATTTTAAGAATGAATTTCTTAGGCAACAGGAATAAAAGCCATTTTCTGAAAGTCTTTCGGACTGCAAAGAATTCCTTCTCATTGATATGCCATCTGGTAGCTTTGTTTTCTGAAAAAAGACCGCTGCAATATCAACATGGCACTTCTCCATTTGATGTGGCTTTGGTTAGTACTGCTGCCCACCAATGATCACTGGCATCTGTGTAGAGAACCAGTTCATCTTCGTCGTTTGGTATTGCTAGCTTTGGAACTCCTTACAGATATCTTTAAGCTGTAACACCGATTCTTTGTGCTCTTTTTCCCATTTGAAATCTGCATCTTTCTTTAACAATGGGCTGAATACCTTTCTGTATTTCGCCAGATTTTTTATGAACATTCCAGTAAAATTAACTACTCCAAGAAAACTCTAAAGTTGCTTCTTGTCTTTGGAGTCTTCCGGAAATCCTTGCATCTTCTCCACGATATACTTCTGAAGGATAATTCTGGACTCATCGATCTCGATCCCAAGGAACTCGATCTGTCTCGTGGCGATTACTGCCTTCTTCTCAGATAGCACCAATCCTTCTTTATGACAAACTTCTGAAAATATCTCCAGATGCTTGATATGCTATTTCATGTTCTTTGAGGCAATGAGTATGGCATCAACATATACGAACATGAATGAAATAATCTTTAAAAAGATTACCCATCTTTCTTTCATATATCTGGGGTGCATTTGCCAATCCCATCGGCATCACGTTCCAGATATAATGCCCTCGTGGTGTGGAAAATGTGGTATACTTCTTGCTAGCATCTTCCATTTTAATTTGATAGAAACCAGATTTACAATAAAACTTAGAGAATACCTTAGCATCCTTGATACAGTTTACTAGGTGTTCTCTGCTTGGAATGTAATATCCACCGAACTCCAAGGTGTGGTTGATCACTTTGTAGTTGATCACCAATCTTGGTTTTCCTCTTTTTATCTCTCCATGATTTCTTACTAGGAACCATGGGCTGCTACATGGAGAAACTCCTACTGATATCAACTTAAAGTCCAGATGTTCCTTAAGTGTCATCTTCATATCCTCACGATCTGTTTGATTGATAAGGATTAGCTTATACCTCACAAACTCATTTTCTTTTCCAGCCTTCACCTTTAAAGATGCTTTGAGTTCATTATTGTCCCACCATGCTAGAGGATCTTCATTGAAATTCCTCTGTATCTTCTTCTTGACATCTTCCAAGGAGATTTGCTCTTCAAGAGTGACATAAGTTGTGGGCACACGTCCATAGAAACCTTAAGGAATATAATTATTTTGTTGGACATTCTTTTATCCACTTTTCCTATTAGGGTTTCAGCTCGGTATTGAAGGAGTGCTTCACCGTATCTTTGATGGTCCTTCATTTTTGGGTGGCTCAATTTTCCTTCATCACCTCGCTTGCTGTGAAAATTAATGGGTATTTTTCTGTGAAATGCCTCACTTAATCTTTGAACAATGATCTTATGATCACATTGGGTTGTGAAAATAAGTCTCCTTGTTTCATTCTCTTGTGTGAACCGCTTAAATGTTTTTAGAAAATTATTTCCTAGCAGGATATTTGCTCCGGTATCATGGAAATAAATTGGTGGAGTCTTGACCTTATACCATGGGGTATCTCCCGCTCCTCCGATCATTATCTCCGCATGTTTAATTCATCTTTTGAGGATAAGAATCCTCTTTGAAAAATCTCTTCCTGCAATAGCCAGTAGATCTTCTCCAATGTCTTTAGGAAAGATTTCTGGCTTGGCCGTGCATATTCCTGCGCCTGAATCAATGTAGGCCGCAAAATATTCCGCTCGATACCTTTCATATAATATCCCAATAAAGATGTATATGGAGAATGAACAAGTCGTCATCAGAGCTTGTAAGGGCCCCCGATCATCTCATCAAATTTGATAGCGTCTATGCGCCACCAAAAACTCCATTCTGTATGGTTTCCCAAGGTTTATGATCCTCGAGAAATTCTAATCCAATAATTAGGCTCTCTTTATCTCGCCCTGTAACTCCTTGGATTATCACTGGATTTCTCCTAGTTGGAGAAGTCTGTCGTATCTTCCCAACGAGGGTTGCTGTAAATAATACAAGACATCACAAGGGAATATATTATCCTTTGAATGATATCGAATATTATTTCCACTTCTCTCCATCCTTCTGGACACTTTAATTCATCTTTGGTTGTGAATCGTTCTGGTTCCAGCTTCTCTTGGAGAATCGGTCTTTTTCCCAACTTTAGCTCATGATTCTGTTATCATGAAAAGAGACTCTTCTTGGTTTAAACCTCTGACTTAGTGCTCTTGTCAGAATAGGTTGATCTGCAATCCGCATATCCATCTCATGGATTGGCGGTAACTCCATAATCTATGGCCTGATTGCATGTGCAACCTGCTCAAAGATATCTGGTATCTCAATGAACTCCTTTCCCATGAATAATTCTAAATGGTGGGTATTGGAAAGTGCATACGAAATACTATAGGTAATAGAGTAGGGTCTATTCCCTTCTTTCATCAAATCTTTGTTTTTGAATTCTTGATGAAGGGTTAGAACTCTATTAAAATCTCTATCTGCCAAGTTATAGGCAATTAGGCAATCATTGGATAAAGATAGGATGCTAATTTCCCACGCATAAAGATTGCCTGAGATTCCTTCCAGACATGTCTCTCGCAAATTCTTGATTCTCTTATAAAAAATAGCGATATCGATTGGAGAATCAATCCCTTCTTTGAACGTTGATTTGATCATAATTCTAATGGTTCCAATGTGGATCTACTGCATCTTCTGAGCAACCTCTTTATTCATCCTGCTAAGTTCCTCTCTGATTTCTTTAATAGGAACTAGCCAAATTTCCATCACATTACTCGTCATTTCCACAGGGATTGCAATTTCCCATGCCGTGACTTTGTAGATGATATAATGCGTTCTTTTCTTTAGGAAATTTCCTAAAGTCTTGTCTAATCTCCCAACCGAAAACTCATAATATATTTGGAGTTTTGGGTCTTCTCTCTTAATTTTCATAAGAGTCTTGTGAGAAATTGGCATTTGGGTGAAGAATCCCGAGAGATCTTCACTTGTCTCTTGTCTGAAGATGCCTTCTTCTTCAGTCTGATTCCGATTCTGAAGACTCATCTTCAATGTAATCTTCTTCTTCTTCGTATATACTTTCGTCCGAAGGAATATCTTCGAACTGGTATACTTGAATTAGGTCTTGAAAGTAACCAGCTTCTTCCAACTCTGGAGTTATTTGGAAATTTTCTTACTCCTCTTTTTTTATTTTCTGGACAATCTGTTGATATGTGGCCCTTAGCACCACATGTCCAACAATTATAATCTTTGAAAATTTCATTAGCTCTGGTATGAGCTCTCCTGAAAGTTCTTCTTGTTGAAGCTGCTCTTCTCATGCTTCTTTGATTTAATCGAAACTTGGCAGAATCCCCGACGTTCAAATAAAAAATGACCGTTGATTAAACGGCTGGGATGAAACCTCGAAAACCTAAAAGGCGGCAAGTGAGAATCGAGTCACGAGTGGCTTGACACGGAAGGATGTTGACCACATAATGTTATTTACCCCGAACTCACGTTGTATGCTCCTTTGGAGTGG
>JAUEKW010182317.1:0-16234 GCA_032274785.1 Ajuga reptans | reverse complement strand
GAATTTTACATACAAAGGTATTTCATGCAGTAGACACAACCTCCATGTGGTGCACAAAATATTTTGTCATGAAAAGGTATAAAACCCTAAGTCTAAGAAAATTATTTCTTGGGTTCGTATACACTGTACAGCTTATAGAAAGAAAATTTATTTCTCACAAATGGTCCACCAGAAAATTCTCAAAATTTAAAACATGATACTAGACTTCAAAATCAACATCTCCATAAAATTTTGTAATTTATTTCACCTGTTGTGCTCACAATCTGATTTCTTTTCTCAATGCCTTTGTAGTTTTCTCGACTTCAAGATCGTGTATCAATTCACATGTATGAGAAGAGCAAGACATAAAGCATATGAGTATTCGTGTGATGCAATATCCTTATAGTTCAACTTCAGCGAACCCTAAAGGTCTCTTCTTCTCGATGCTCCTATATTAACGGATTACATCCTTAATATCCTCGAAACCAAAACTAAATCATAATCTATAGCTTAAGCGCACTCAACGTAGTTTTGTATGGCCTAGGAAACAATACAATGCATAAGTAAACCTTTTGGGGTAAACTTGCGCCTAGCGGAAATCTAAATAAAATGGAAGGGATGAAATAATAATTTACTAATTCGACAATTTTAAAGGAGTAAAATAGGCTTAAGCAGACATTAATATCGTATATTTCTATACATATGTATTATCAATGGTAGAAAGTAGAGCAAATGATCAAATAAATAAATTAGGAGATATTATAATTTTATATATTACTAAATTAATCCTTCTATACCAATATGTTAATAAAATAACAATAGTATAATGTTAAAATGATAACCATCATCAGGGCCGGCCCAGACAATTTGGAGGCCCCTGGGCCAAAATGAAGAACGGGCCCCTATACAAAGAAAAAAAAATAGCTACACACAAAAAGTTTCCAAGCTGCTTCACTAATTTTTTGTGTTAACTTGATTCTTACTTAAAAGTTCGATATTGTCAAGCCGCTTCACTATCCGACCATATGTACAATATTGAAAACGTGCAACATTTACAAACAAACAAAAATCAAAGCAAGTATCAAAATTATTATTGAAAGTATCAAAATATCTAGTAATACCACATATGATTCGTGAAAGTATCAAAATATCTAGTAACACCACATGGTCCATCATAAAGTTAATCACAGTAACAATAAAAACTAATGTAAAGATTAATTTTGTTTTGGACCAAAACTGAATGATATATGGACTAGGATAATTGGGCCGAGTTTGTATAATAAGGAGGTGGGTACAACTTATGTTGCTGGGGTGCAAGTACTAGGGCCCAATCCTAATAATTAACTTAAAATTTCTGGATAATAATTGGCCCTGAATAATTAAACCAATGGAATCAAATTTGGTTTAATTTGTTCCAAAATTTGGGGTACAAAATTGGTCAAAATGGTAAGGTTAAATATATCTCTAATGAAATATTTAAATATATAATTCCTAATGTAAATTCTACGCGTATACTAAACAAAATTTAAAATAACTCTTAGTATTTCTTATCTTTATACCTTTATTTCTTATGTCGGATGAGTGAATCGAGTGAGCTCAGTCTATAATATTTTTTGAAGAACGGAATGTAAGTCGAATATCAAGAGAATTAGACTATTGTATTAATTGAGCTAAAGTGAGATTTCCTAGGTTGATAAGTGAGATGGATGACCAATCATTGGATCCAGGTAAAAGTAAGAACTTAATTGAAACATAATTCATAGTCTAATCTTCAAGGTTAAGTTTGGACTCGTGTTGTAAATGAGCCAAAAATAATAATAGCAATAAATCCATATAATAAATAACTAAATAAGAAATTCTAAAATAAACTAATGAACTTACCTATAAATAAATAAATAAAAAGCACCAGTAAGGACTCGGGATGTTATATTTTTTACCTTGGTATTGCTTCCGCTGGTTCATGATAGCACGTGTTGCATATTGTGGTAGTCTCACTTTTGTGCACCGTTCCAAAACAAATTTTACAAGAATCATATCATATGTTTGCCTCATTTTCAATAACTTCAATCATTGCGGTGAAATAGTAGTAGGTATCCTATGAACAAAACCAGTGTTACGTTAATTGATTTCTTAATTTAATTGATTGAATTTTTTTAGCAGACGTCTTAAAATATGTTTTAACCAACATTAAAATACAAAGTTATCTATATTTTGATTTTATTTTTCTTGTTATATTTTGTCTACTACTTAAATGTTTTTGTTATTTTTACCTTTGTCGAACCTTCCTTCTATTTTATGAAATCTTCAAGTGTCATCTCCTTTGCACCTTTTATCCTTTGGGTCATGGATAGTTTGCATATATCCAACGAATCCTGAATGGTGCTTGACCTGCACAAAATTTTATATATTAACTATTCGTATACACTTTTTTTTTCTTAAAAATAATTTACTCATACTATTTTTGTTTTCAAATTATGTATAGAGTCCTTACCATTGTTGCTATCCTCAAGCTCTTCAGAAGGTGAATTAATTTGTTTATTTGAAGTTATCGTTGTTTGCTATTCAAGCTCGCCTAACATGGAAATATATTTCAATTTAATTGTAAACTTTTAATATTTTCATTTTTCTATTTTTTAATTGATTACCTCTGAATTTATTTGTTGTAATCTTTGCGAGGGCAATCATTGACTTTTGATTGACTATTTTCTCTAATGTTTGTCGTTTACTTTTTACTTTTTTTTTTATTTTTTTATCATATCTTTCCATAGATTTACTTTTATGAGTTGACACCTGTAAAATCCATAAGAAAATTACAGTGATTAGATATTATAGCTGGACAATAATTTTATGATATTATCAACGAATCATACCCCCCTCCCCCCCGCCTCTGTCCCTCTCTATATATATATGTGCTTATATATAATTATAAATACTAGTATTATCACTGTGCGATGCGCGGTTTGGAAATGTACACGAATAAATAATAAAAATTAATATATTTTTATAGTTATAATAAAATAAAATATTAAAAAAAAACTCAAGTAAGAATGACCAACAACAAGTGGTTGAAGTGGGTGTCAGTCGGTGAGTTATCTCTTTCCTCGTTAGTTTTTGGGGAACTTCTTTCTTATCTTCTACTTTATCTCTCTCGGTCTCCCTCCCTTCTCTCTCTTTTTCCTTATCTTTTTTTCACCAGACCATTTCATTTCATTTCATTTCATTTCTGAATTTATCTCTCTCATCTCGTATTTCTCTCAGAACCTCAAATCTTTCTTCTCTTCTAAACTTTCTATCTCCTTTGCTCTTCCTTCACCAAGTCGTTTTTGCACCATTCCCTTTCCTCTGTGAACGCAACTTGCAGACTCCACCACCATCGTAGAAATTTCGATGAAGATGCAAGTTGACTTTGGCGTAGATGGCGACCCCCCGAGATGCGATGTAGAAGGTCAAATAGATTTTCCGTTCTAGTTGGCACAGAGCAATCCTTCTCGAATGGGCGCCGATGTAGCTCCGTGAGCGGCGCCGATATAGTTGTTGTCTCTCTTCAATAGATGGTTTCTCTCTCTCCTCAAACAGGATGTCTCTCTTCAATACGTGGTTTCTCTCTCTCCTCAAACTAAAGCAAAGGGGATATAAATATAGATGCACTGAAATTTTGCAGATTTAGTGGTTGAATTTTACAATATTTTGTCTTGGTATGCAGATTTGTAGATCTTATAATAATTGTAAATGAGTATCTTTGCAGGATATTAAAAATTTATAAAAATTGCAAGATATTAAAAATTTCTGAAGAGAGTTGCAGATGAGTATATTTGCAGGATATTTTTTTTTAAATCATAGTCCAGAGTGTGTATATCATGAGCAACTGAGGCTTTATATATGCATAAACCTCATATGTCGAAATAAAAAAGTTACATTAAGTATGTTAAATTTTGTGCTACTAATTTGTGCCGATTTTGGATTGATTTTTGCAAAGAATAAGCGGACAAACCCGGAAAGATCTTTGCAAAGTAAAGAAATGATGATGTGCGCCGATTTTAGGAAAATTGGTCCAAGTTTTCCATATATAACCAAGTATAAATTGAGGCAAAGATTAAATTGTGACAAAAATTACGTTGATTAAGTGTGCTGGTTTTTTCATACATTATTTTACATTAATTGTGGCAGATATTTGTACTAAATTTAAGATTAACTAATTAAGGTAAAGTTAACTTTCTTCATCAATTTCACTATTGTGCTCTTACCATATTTTATGTAAATATTTCCACTGATTTCTTCTGATTTGTGCCTGATTTGCGATTGAGTAGCAATACATATAGAAAACAATTATTACTAAAATTAGTAATATCATTTGGCGGGAAAATGACTAGGTTACTATTTTGGGACGACTCTGTTATATTATTAAGTAAGATAATCCCGACTTAATATTTTTTCATGATAGTAATCTCTCCCTTATCTTTGAGTCCATTTTTATGAGTACGAATTTCCATGCATTCCTTTACCCTTGTAAACATTTCGTAGATATCTGCACATTTTTTTGATGATGTTAGGAGCACTTTTACATATTTATTTAATTTTAATTTTGATGTAATAGTTGAAGAACTTATACTTACCAAATGGGTTGTTCTGTTTGTGCTTTTGGGGTACGTCTTTGAACTTCACAAAATTGTAGGTGATGTTCATTGTATACTTTTCGAGGCTTCTGTTTAGGTGCTGAAACTTCTAAGTACAAACTCTAATTCTGGATGTGCACTTTGATACATAAAATTAACCTTTTTGTTGTTGCATCTTTTATGAAATATGTTTGTTAAGGGCAATTTCATATTGAAATCTTTTAATGTCCTCCTAAACATTAACACTCCAATTCGGGACCCCTACAAAAGTAATTTTAGTAAGTGAATCATTATTTATATATAATGAAAATTCAAACAATAGAATTGTTACACATTGATGACTAAAATTCAAACCTAGTACAACCGCAAGTGTACGCCATAGCTATAGCTAGTGGTGAGTAAGGTAGATCCCACAAAGACTAGATCACTAAGTCTATTTAGTACCACAATTATACTAACTCAATTTATCTAGACAATCGAAGATTGGAGTCTGGTATTTAATAAATAACATAAGAAATTAACTAACTAAATTGGAATAAGTGACGAACACTTGAATAAGAATCAATTAACAAGAATATATCATAGGCTTCTGATCGGCGTCGAAAAATGTATTATTTCATACCTTGTTCTTGCCTTATTCTTAGTGTAAACCATGCATTAGACGTCCAATTAAGGCCTGGAACGTGCTTTTATGTGAATCACGGTCATGTTTTCCTAATTGTGTGATTTAACATATTTTTTTATGTGTTTTAGTCATGTTTTGTACGAAAAATGGAAACCAAATTCTCAAGAGGCCATTAGCACATCCCGGTCTCTTCTGACACCCCTTTCGAGTCCCAAACGGATGAAAAATTTCAAGATATCCCGAACAAAAGTTGTGAAGAGATCCAAGCGAGAAAACAGACGGAAATAGGAGAACACGTCAAAGGAAGAAGATGGCGCGCAGCTGAAAAGGCGAGGCATGACAAATGGCTTGAGTACCGCTCCCAATACCACCGCCGGTACCGGTGTGAGTATCTGGACCGGTACTAGTACGACACCCATTCCAGGCCCCTCCCAGATTTGGTGCTCCAAGGGTGATCCAAACCGAGTTCACCTGGACGCAATTTCACCGAGCCAACTCCTTGTGTTTCAATATTTCAGCCATATATCTTCTATCCGGACTCTGATTGACCGGTTTAAAGTGCTACGTGACAAAAGATAATGGGATACAACTATCGTGTTCGGGCCGAAGACCAATTCGGGGCAGAAGTGTGAGAAGCGGGCCGTTGAATAGTTTTGGGCTGCTTTGGAATTAATCAAACTTGTCACTTACTCTATTTTAAACTTTACTTTTATCAATGTACCTCATTTTTCTTTAGTTAGATGCATATTTTAGGGCTTGGGAGAGTCCCCTATAAATACCCCCATTACTCCCATAGCCTCCATTGAGCTTAAGTTGATAACAAGTTCCTTAAGTCTCCTTAAAGTAGCTTAGACTTTCAATTTCAACTTTTCTCTTTGATTTCTCTTGTAATTGTTGAAGTATTGTGAAGATTGTGAGCATTGGAAGATCTCCAAGCTACCAATAGACTAAGTTTTCTCTATCTCTCTCTCTTTTATTTTCCATTAGTAGCATTTATTTTCGTCAATCTCTCTTGCTTGCTCGATGATGGTGAATGTTAATATTATGTTGCTATTTGTTGTTTTTATGATGATTAGTGAGTAGTTTCATTGATTTCCCAAGGCTAGGGAGTAGCCCAAGCCTAGTGGGTTGGTATCTTTTGTAGGAAACTTGTGATTTTTGTGGGTTTATTGTATTCTAAGATATGTTTGTGAAATTGTTGGTTTATTTACATGAGTAGGGGTTGTGATTCATTTCCTTTGCTTCTCCCTTTCTATTTTATATAAAATCATGGGTCTTTACTTTGCATGTGTAGGAGTTAGGATTTATTTTCTAAGCTTCTCCCTTTTGGTTTTGTATGAAATTGTTGGGTTGGTGTAAATGCATAGGAGTTAGGATTCCCCTAAGCTTCTCCCTTCCGATTTCACAACTATAATCCTTTTTGAAGTGAGAAACAAGAGGGATTAGAGGGTAGGATTGTTCTTGATGACTTTATTTGAGGTTTCTTTTACCTTATGCTATCATGTTATCCACGTTCTCAAGTGCTGGTCTATAGCATAGTGGATTCTTAGGTGTAATAGCCCTTGAATTAGTGTCTCGCCAACCCCAGGTGGCATAGTAGGGTTTGTCTCCTTGTATGGTTTAAACGTTTCCAACGAAGAGCGTGGACTCTTGCTCCTTTTGACTCCGTTTACGAATACCACCATCTTAGGAGAGAAACAATTGTGGGTTTAATTCGTCAACTCGAGAAGTGGTCGTCAACTTAGGATGTGTTCATCTGAGAATGACTATAAGGCGCCTCAGGGGAATTTGTTCCATAATCATTGATAGAGGAGCTTTGCAATTGCTTCCCTTAGACTTACACTTAGATTTCTTTATCCTACTAGACACCAACTCCGTGAAAAATGTGAGGGTGAAACCAAATCTTGGGAGATCATCTTTAGTCCTGTTATTTCTCTTGTTGTTTATGTTTGTTACCACACACTCCACTTAGCATTCTTGCTAAAATTTGGAACTAGTGATCGATTTAGCTAATTTACTCGGACAATCCTCCTTTGAGTTCGATAATCTCAAAATACTACCACTGAAAGTAGTTGTAAGACTTGCAACTATAAAGGTCGAGGTGGCATAAAAACTGCCGAAAACCGAGTCAAGTTCATGGCGTCGTTGCTGGGGAGTATTTTTCTCCCTGTGTAGGTTAGCCGGGTCGATTAGTTATTTCTTGTGCTTAGCAAATTTTATTTTATTTTATTTTATTTTTGTTGTTTCTTAATGTGCTATAAATTTCAGGTACCGTTTGGTGTATGAGATGAACAAGAAGTTGTGACCCCTTGCTCGAATTTGACCCTGAGATTGATAGAACGTTTAGGCAAGCTTTAGAAAATTAAGAGATCCAACCTTGGATATTGAACGTGAAGAAATGGGAGATCGAGAACCGCTTGGAAATCAAGAGAATGTGGTGGAAGAAGCGCCAAGAAAGAAGTATATACTAGAGTATGCCTCCCCTAGTGAAGATCCTCACAACCACCTCTACTCCTTCTTGAGGTTATGCGATACCTTTTCAAATCACCAATGTACCTCAAAAAGTAATTCGGCTCAAACTCTTCCCATTTGCACTAAGGGACTAAGCTAGTATGTGACTCACTTACCAACGACCCAACTCAATCATCACTTGGGACGACCTTGTATCCAAGTTTCTCTAAAAATTCTTTCCACCAAGCAAGACGGCTCAATATCAGAACAAAATCTCAACGTTCATTAAAAAGCAGAGTGAATCATTATTTGAAGCATGGGAGTGTTACAAGGAGATGCAAAAAATGTGTCCACTTCATGGGA
Source organism: Ajuga reptans (assembly GCA_032274785.1). NCBI lineage: Eukaryota > Viridiplantae > Streptophyta > Magnoliopsida > Lamiales > Lamiaceae > Ajuga > Ajuga reptans. Next base: position 8,203 of record JAUEKW010182317.1, on the reverse strand, counting down.
TAGATGATTGGATGTTGCTAGACACATTTTATAACGAGCTTATCTACCAAGATCGGAGTGCGTTAGATGCCACCTCGGGTGGATGTTTTTGTGAGCAAGGACGTCGATGAAGCTTTTGAGCTTGTGGAAACTATGGCCACCATGCACAATTAATGGAACAACCCCCATGGAAACCCCATCGAGGCACAAAGAGAAATCAAGGCCAGGGTCAAAGCCAACATCAAGGTATGTATCGTGTGGATACTCAAGACTTCTTAGCATCTAAGTTGGACGCCTTAGGCAAAAGACTTGATGTTATGCAAGTAGTGAGCACCACTCCTCCTCCACCCCCACCCCTAATCCCACAACATTGCATGCTAATGTCGTTTATTGTGAGCTTTGTGAAAATTCGGGGCATCGGTACAATGAGTGTGCCATCACAAGCTAATTAGAGCAAGTGAACTTTGTTGAGATGGAAAGGAAGAGAGAACGAAATCCCTACTCGAATACCCTACAGTCCAGGGTGGAAGAGTCATCCGGCATTACCCAAAATTTCCAAAATCCACCCCCAAGGCAAAATTTCAAAGTTCCCAAAACTACTCTAATCCCTCTAACCAAAACCCACCGGGATTTTCTACTAGGCCGGGTTATAACTATCCCCCTAAGAGAAATGATTCTGAGTTAGACCAATTCAAGAGCCAAATGGCTAAGGCTAGGGAGGAACTCAACTCTAATATTGATGCCCTAGTAGCCCACAATAAATTGCTTGAACAAATGATTGTGAATCAAAATACCCCTTGGACCACGGGTGGCCACCGGCTCAACCTGAGTACAATTCGAATAGGGAGATTGAGATCATTGGGTTATGTGCTTTTGAGATTGGAGTTAAGAAGGTAGAGGTGGAGAGTAGATGTGAAGAAGTGAAAGGATGAGAAGAGGAAACCCATAGGATTGAAGAGTCAAACGAAGAAAACCCTCTCAAAGAAGTAGCCATCCCCGAGACCCTCCCTATAGAGACCATTGAGGTGGAATCAATTTAACCAATGCTAGGTGTCAACTTGGTCCTTGTCAAGTCCAAAGTTTGTGGGGAGGAAATCTCTAGTAATGAAGAGGGGGAAGTGATGGGAGTAGAAAGCCTTGAGAAAAATATCCAACACACCATCCATTCCCCTACTATTGAAGCACCTCAAGAGGATCATGCCCGTATTTCTCTAGTGCTTGATGAACATGATAGTTTGAAGAAGATTGATGAGGAAGAAGCTTCAACCCCTGTTGACCACTTCCTTGAGGATCCTAAGATCGACGCTAAGGAAGAGTCAAAAGTGGATTGTGTGAGTGATCAACCACATTCTTTGAAAATTCTTCAAGGAACTTCTTCAAAGAATGAGGGTATTCAAGTTTTTGGTAAGTTCCGAAATCTCAAAAGAGACTTGATTGCCATTGATGGGAATTTTACACCAAAGCTTGAAGACCCCGGTTGTTTTTCCATCACTTGTAAAATTGGAAAATTTATTTTCAATCATTCATTATGTGACCTCAGTGCTAGTGTGAACGTGATGAGCAAAGCTTGACTCCCACCACCATAACTTTTCAATTGGCCGATTCTAGCAATATCAAACCAATGGGAATTGCAACGGATGTGGTTGTGCAAATTGGGAAGTCAAACTTGCCGACCGCCTTTGTCATTTTGGACATTGCTCATGATCCCAAATTCCTAATGATACTTGGACACCTATATTTGGCAAGTTTCGGGGCATTCATTGATCTCAAAGGAGGAAGAATGGTCATGGAGACGGGTGGAGAAACTATAAAATTCCAAATGCCCACTTGTAAACATCTCCATTTATTCCACCATTTGAAATCCCCCGATCTCATCCAAGTACCACCGGAAAATCAAGAAATTTCAAAAGTCTCAATCTCTCGTGAAAGGAGTTCATCACCTATTAAGAATAGGCCTCAAGGAAAACGTAAGAACAAAGGAGCTTAAGATAAACTAAATCACAAAACTGAGGAAATTGAGGTGGTTCACGTGGAAGAAATTCCACCCAAGGGTCAAAATCCCATTTCTGAACCACCATAATTTCTCTCTTCATTAGAGTCAAGCTAATAACCGTAAACAAGCATTTTTGGGAGGCACCCGAAGAATAATTTACATGATTTCTTAGTATAGGTTAGTTTAATTTCATTTCTTTTTGTTTTGTAATCACCTTGTGTTACTAAAAAAAATCTTGAGTTTTATGTTATTAGCAATGAAAGTGTGATGAAGATGAAGAAAAGAAAATTTTTGTGGCGGAAAATCGAGCACAAAATTGAGTGAAATGAGCTTGAGGGGTACAATGGTAAATAGAGCAAAAAGCAAAAAGAGAACATTCCCCCCATTCCCTTAGAAATCGGCCGTCCATCCCCCCCAATCCGCTCATCCTCAGTTTTTGTTTCATCTTTCTCTCTCTAGAATTCAAATGCTCTCCATTCTCTCTAAACCCACCAAAATTCCCATTCTTGAATTTCAAATTACTCCCAACTCACAAGGAATTAGCCAACGCCCTTTGGAGGAAGCATTGTCCGGAGGATAAGGAACATTTTGCATGGATCATTTTCCGGCAAAACTTATCAAAATCCGACGATCGGAAAATGGGTAAACCAAAGAGGTAAGTTTCGGCCCTTTTATTTTTTTTTGCTTTTCGACTCTTTTTTATTTATTCTCCTATGTTATGATGTCTTGAACACTTTTTCCACACACATTACATAATTCCCCACCCTGATTATATATCTTGTGGGAATTTTATGTTGTTGTTATTGTTTGAATTAGTTGAGAAGTGGAATTATTGAGATATGCCGAGGGAAAGAGAGGATAAAAGAAAGGAGTCGAAGGTTGAATCCCCTAGGAGAGGATATGGGAGTATAAAGACTAAGAGGGCGGTTAAGGTTAGAAGAGGGCAACCCAAGAATTTTATCTATGATGATGATAACCCATTGTATATTACAAATTTTTGGCTTCCCCATTCAAGGGACAATGAGTGTTTCGACCTCATTGCATCAAAATCTATTGAATGCACCAAGTACATAAACATTGGAGAGTTGAGGAAACTCCCTTATGGGAAAGAAGTGGAAAAGTGGATGCATTCGGTGGGGTTCTTGGAGTTGGTAACAAGGAAGGAGAAAACATATTTGGATGCCACATTGTAATTTTTTAGCACCTTGGAGGTTGGATCGGTTTGTAGAGGGTATGCTACGGGGGAAATGAGATTTGTATTGATTAGGAGAGTGTTCACTATGAAGGTGGACGATGTGGGAGAGTTTGCTAAGATTTAAACAAAGAACGACATGGATGCTTGAGAACGAGAATGAGTTTTCATTGAATAATTTTTGGCATAGTCTCAGGGGTGAGGCAACCTTTGTTGGTGGAAGATCTAGTCCGATAAAAATTCAGAATGGAGGAGTCCGTTTGCTACACACCATCTTAGTCCAGACAATCTTAGCTAAGGAGAGTGTTTTCTGAGTCTCACAGTTTGAGCTCTTCTTCATGTGGGCCGCAATGAATCAAAGAAAAATTGTCTACTCCACCTACCTAGTGGGACATTGGATGAAGATCCAAGGGAATGCCCACCCTTGCATTCACCTTGGAAGGTACATTACCGCCCTTGCTCGAAGGAACCCTAAACTTGTGTTTAAACCATGTTCTTAACCTCACTTTGACACCAATTGAAGAAAATGAAGAAGAGGATGAAATTCGAGAAGAAAAGTTAGAGAGGGGAAATGCTTCGAGTCTACAAGAAGAGATTGCTTCCTTGAGGAAGCACAATGAGGAGATAATGGAGGTATTGAAGAGAGTAGACCGGAGAGTGGAAGTAGTGGAGAGAAGCAAGGATGTGAGAACCACTTCTTGTTACATTGGCTTGTTAAGGGTAGCATCAAGGGCTTAGAGTATCTAAAGAGAATCTTTGGAAGAAGACAAGATAAAGCCATTGTGAATGGAGTTGAAAAGGAGATCGCTCAAAAAATGGGGAAAATAGCCCATCCATTATCATCTACCTTTGACACCACCAAGGATTTTCTGACTCTTGAGGACTACCATTCGTGGCCCACTACTTCCTATGGGACGTTGCTAGAGGAGGGAGCTCCCTCACCTCATCCAACCACCGAAAGGCATCACAATTCATATACACTCGGCGTGGGAGGGATGAAGGGGTCGAGTCACCTCCCCCCTATAAGTTAGCTCTCTTGATCCTCTCTTTACAAAGCTCTTCAATAAATTGTTGGTGGCATTAGTTTTTACTTGTTTTTAAATACGTGGCAAAGTTGAAAATGTGGTAGCTTGAACTATGTGTTGAAAAAAAATGCTTTGGTTTACTATGTTAACATGCTTGTGCTTATTGTTGATTTGTCCCAATTGGTGAACTTTTGCATGTTCCCCACCCCTTGTGGTTGTTGATTTTTGCCAAACTTGAGAACACTCTTTGCTTAGCTTAATTTTGTGGGGATGAGGGTGGTGTTAGTATATTAATTGTATTTAGAGGATGCTCCTCTCTTGATTGATTGTATAGTATCATGTCATGCCATTATGCCCATACTTAAGCCATGTTGCGTTCTAGGTTATTTCTTGCAAGTTTATTACTTTCATGTTTTGGGGTTGAATAAATAATTTAGAGTTGTGACCTGTTGATGTTGATCGAGTTAAAATTAAGTGAGGTATTGGAAAAGTCCATGTGTGAAATGATAAATTGATTTCGTAAAAGATTGGGGATAGTAAAAACTAGAGGATTCGATGTCTCAAACTGGGTTTTGAATTAAAAATTGTCAAATGGCATGAGTAAGGGAGGTCTTGGAATGGTAATTAGCATTTGAAGTCTATATAAAATAGCCTACCTCAAATTATGACCACCTGTAAGTCGTACTTCAACTCCAAAACACACACGACACGATTTTGATGACTTCATGAAAAATAAATTGATGTGGCTAAGTGGTGGTAGAAAAACTAAGGTGATGTAGGAATGGAGTGAAAAGGTGGAAGCTCGCCAGGTTTGGTTTGGTACTCTTCATTGTTGGATACTCTAGTCTAGTGATTTGTAATTCAAAAAGTCAAGTTAAATGAGTATTGTAGTAGAAAATCTCTTGTAATAGCTTGATGTAATGGCATTGTTAGAGTTAGAAAGACACGTGTAGCTCGAGAAAGAGCGAGTGTCCACACTTGTAGCTCATAAAGAGCAAGTGTTGTCTAGATTAATAGGCTATAGACTAGAATAATTATCATTCCTATTATTTTGAAACCAAACCCGGAGAGAAAAAAAGAGAATTTTGGACTTGAAAAAGAAAAGAACCGTTGGCTCGAGGGAGGCAAGAGCCGTATTACCTATCACTAACATTAAATGGTATTTAATATACTACATCCTCTTATACTATTAAAGAAGAATTGCCAAAGAAACGCATCCATCATACATCTCACCTAAGGCCCTTTTTTTCATTGTTGCCACGTGTCAGCTTCTGAAGCCTCCTCTCTAATTAATCTGCAGAATGAATTATTCCTTTTTTATTTGTCCAATTGTCTATTTATACCGATAACTTTTCACTCGGGACTCGTATCCTCTCCAATTTTTTTGAAATAATTTATATTTTTGTTTATCTGCTTAGTTTCGAAAAGAAAGGAAAAACGCGTGTTGGTTGTGGCCCACGTCCACTCTGTTCAATTCCTATAAAACTGACATCCAAAAACATGCAGCCTAAACCGCTACACAGTTATTTTGATCTTACTCATATTCATACATCATAAATAAATTAACAAAATAAAAAATCACTCTACGAATTCGACTTCAAACATCCAAATCAAAGATCAGATGTTATATTAATATGAACTATTTAATATATATATATATATATTATAATGTTCCCTTTATTTTAACATAATAACTGCATCTACATGTCTACTCCAACTGCCCAAACATACACTTCACTTTTACAGTTTTTCATCACATTCAATGAAATTTAAACCAAATCACCTGCCTTTTACATTCCGTTCCACCGAACTTAGACATTCTCCCCAGAAAATCTGGCCAATGCATACGACTCATACGTTGCTATGAAATTCCTGCACCTGGAAATGCAAATGAGATCTTAAAGGGTGGAGTGTGTTTTCCACGATAAAGAGGTATACTTTTTTGTACAAACATTTTCTTATTCAACTATCTCACAAATTTCATTTTTGTTTCATTCTACTAATACGTTACGTGTTTTTTGTTGTACAAGGGCCGCCGCCACATTCTTACATCCATATGAGGATTTGCTATGAAAATTTAGGTCTAAGCTATCAGTGGTCATTTATATGCTATAAAGGGCTTCATTGTTGCAGATAATCTCATGAAGTTTCGAACAACAGACTATGCTTTCATCCTCATCTTCTTTAGAAGGACAAAGATAGAAGAGATTCTTGAAGAATCCTTTCCCGCATCACTATTCAATTTCATATTGTTCTCGGATTTTAACTTATGCATGGAAGCCGAGGGGAGAGATCTATTTGGTATACAGATCTATCTAAACATTCAAATCTAAAAACATTAACACAATTTCTTACTTTTGTTCTAATTTATTTTGTCTGTGTTTAACAGATGTGTTAGGCAAAGTCATCTCATATCAACTGCCCCCTATTCAAACAAAGACTAACAAATATGGTAGTTTCACATTCATTATCTAGAGTAACAATTTTTTTATTACTATAAGCCAAATTATCCCATGTTATCTAATCATTTATGCTTTAATCTGTCTGTTGTCTATCATTCTTAATTTTTACCTATGTTCAATGTTCTCATTGTCACTACTAGAAACAATACTATGACATGTACTCTATCAGACGACTACATTAATTCTCTACTTCCATTTCGGCAAAACAAAACATACCCCCAAATTATTGTCATTATCCACTTTACCCGGGTTTCCATATTTGGAGATATATATAGTGACTCATTTCAGCATCAATTAACCTTCTATTGTACGAGTCGTATGATGATTATATGATATCAATGCACACAAATTTTTGCTGAAATATGCATCATTTTTCAGCGGATGTCTGTTTCTCAAATGCCTAAAATGTTACAAAAGTAATTGTGAATGGAGAAAATACTGAATTTGAAACTTCTTCAATGGGTACCTTACAAGAACTATTATGATTTAACATATACAGACATTTTCTATTATCTACCTTAATGATATTTCATGTTTTTTAGAAAGCCCGTTGGATCTAGGGAAAGAGCCTACTGCTATTACTACATTTGCACAAAAAAATCGGACCACAATTTCTCAGACTTTAAAAAATGATGCCGAGCTAATTGGTCTACCAGCTATTCTGTGGCATACAATGTTCTCAAAATGACAGAAGACAACATTATTTTATCTAAATACTACGACAAATATCTTTGAAACAAGGTACAATCAATATAGTCTCAATTTCACATACAACTTTATCTCACATATTTCAGCCCTAAATATTTGACATATGTATTTTGAAGGTCCCTAAAGCAAATTGTCAGATTGAATACATTGAATACATTGAAAGTGAGGAAGATCATGACAGTGAAAGAAAGCAAAGGAAAAGAACCAATTCATGAAGAGGACAATGATGCAGAAATAAAAATATCACGTAAGACTGAGTTCCCAAATGAAGAGTGTTCAAAGAAAAGGAAGAAGATGGCTAAGAAGTAGTGCAAGTTTGAGCTCGAGTTACTTTTATTATAGTTCCAGTGTTTCTAATTTAGGATTTCAGTTTCTATGTTTCAGTATATTAGTTTCAGTTCTCCTATTTTAGGCTCTCATTTTCACTTATGTTGTGTTGCATATTATGCTATCAAAACCTAATGTCATTTTCAATTTCATTTTATTTCAGTTTATGTTGAGTATGTTCTTGCCTATGTTTCCGTATGCACATCTTCAAAAATAATACACATATTCCCAAATAAAATCTATTACGTATACAAAAGATTAATATATATATATATAAATATATATACATACTTATCTTTTTTTAATGCAAATTTATGTTCGCACTTGAGTGTATTACTTTTGTCTATCTTCTTCCTCTGATTGCATTGTAATAGTTTAACCTTCTCTGGCCTCCTATAAATCATATAAACATCATTGGTTAGAGAATGATTTATTTATCAATATGCACAAGAATCTATTCAATATAAACTATTTTTGAACATATATTACCTTTAAATACTAACATCTGCAGTTGTTA
>JAUEKW010182099.1:0-16238 GCA_032274785.1 Ajuga reptans | reverse complement strand
ACGGTTCGATAGCTCGCCGTCCACCCGGTGTTCGAACGAGGTTGGGAGACAGACTAGAAGATTCATAGTGGAATCAAATTGTGTGTCTTCATGGGTAACGAATCTCTTCCTTAAAGTATCCATATTCCGCTTATTTGTATTTACGTACGATTGGTACCCAACATCGATCTTGGGAGCAGATCAGCGCATAAAGGTTTCGAGCAGTTCGTCTCGGCCAAGATGTTTATATATCTCGGCCGAGAGGTGGTGAAAATGGTTCTGCAGATGCTCGTCGGGAAGGTTGTCTCGGCCGAGATGCTTATGTGTCTCGGCCGAGATGCTTCAACAGAAAAACTGATCTGAGAACGGACCGCCTTCGACGGCATGTTCCATTAGTGAACGTATTAGCTCGTGTGTTCTCTAGTCTTTATTCTCCTTATTTTGTAGCTATGGGAAAATTCTTGGTTGAAGGGTAAAGGAGGGTTTCCCGTTTGGCATTAAATGCTCTTCGTACGACTTAGAGTTGTTGTCTCTTCTTTAGTTGGCAGGTTGGTCAGAGTAGACTGCACTTTGTCAGGTTCATCAGCTGCTTTTACTTTTGTCAGGATACGTGTGTTCACGTTATTGCATAGTTAGTACATGATTCTGTTTCGTGTCTACCGGTCATTTGATCATTTGAAATCGGTGATTTTGGACTTTAAATTTCGGGCTGCTGACTGGTTGCTGTTGTAGCCTTTCTATACGACTTCTGTTGTAAGTAGTGAATCGTGTTGTTGGTAGATTATGATGTATGCTAGCTTTGCGTAAGCATCTTACTGTATCAGTCTTGCAACACCTGAACCTACGTAATTCAACTGTAGTTTAAATTGACCTTCGTTGTAGCCTTTGTTGTACCGACGAGCTGTGACTTCCCTAAGCTCAGAACTAGCCCTATATATTACAAATAGATTACATCGATTCAGGGGGCACTAGTTCCTACTTACAAATGTGAGACTTTGGTAGCATCAAAACTAAACATAAATTTTCTAACAATTTCTCCCTTTTCGATGATGTCAAAACTCTAAGAAAATAAGCTTAAAGTCACATGACAACAAACTGTTAGTAATAAACAGTTATTCATCAAAAGGCAAAAGGATCAATTAGAGCATGATGTAAGACTACAAGATGTAATCTTTTTGGTAGTAATAAGATAATTGTTTCATTAGATATGATCTAAACTATTACAGTTACAACAATTTAGCACAGGCCAATAGATTACTACTTACATCAACTAAGAAAACAGAAGCTATACCATATACCTTTGCTGCAAGCTACCTTTTCTTGTAGTAATGCTGCTTAGGTTTGTTCTGTGGTCTGCTTCTTCTTTTATGTTCTTCTTCTTTCCCGATCAGGATCTCTTTCAGTGTACCTTCAACACTAGGTGTACATGATAGGTTCAAAATCTTTGTATCGGTTAGATACATCAGACAATTTTTCTCCTAGCATCCACCATTCTTCTAATGGAAAGATTCTTTTACCAAGCCATCTCTTCCTGCTTTGGAATATTTCCCTTGTGTAGTAGACTAAAAAAGATCTTTAACTGCTCGCCTCAATTTTGACCTTCCTTGAAGTAATCCTTAGACCGTAGTAGGTTGAAGTATCTGAATACTTTTGGCAATCTCCAAGAGTCAATCTCTTTCGTCGGATTCCTCCCAGTTGGAATCTCTATAGCTAGCAGTCTATGCAACTCCTCATCAGTAATATTTCAGAGCTAGTCTGCTTAGCGTTCACATATTAAAAGAGTTGGAGTGGCGCTTTCCTGTCTTAGGGGTTGAGTTTGGCTCGAAGTTGGCTTATTCCAGTTAGGAATATCTTCAGGGACATTTTTAGTTTTAAGAAATGTTTCATGTAATTTCTCATTTGATCTGTCAAGCTTCTCTTTAAACTCTCAGCCTGACTCTGCATATCCAGCATCAAGTTTTCTCTATTCTTGAGTTGTTCTTTCCTTTGCCTTCTTTTTGGATTCTTCTTGTCAAAAAGGCATCCTCTTCCTCTTTCTGCCTCCACTCAGCTTACCTTTTCTTCGCCTCTTCTTCCTCCTTTTTGACATCATCAATTCTCACTCCTGCTGATATCTCAAGCAAGGATTGAATATTGTCCAGCTTTGACCGATTACGAATTGAGTCTTGTTGCAGCTTTATTACCTCATCTCTCAGCAGCTTTAGTCCTTGAGTGGTGCAATCTATCTTGGCACCAAGTGTTGACATTATGGAATTGATTTTGCTATCGAGGAACTCTTCTTTCTTCTGAATTTCCACCTGAAGAGCTTGCCTCTCTAGCTTTGTTGTTACTTCATTCTCGATCAAGATGTATTTTACACTTTTGGTGATCATTGAGATTGCTTCTGAAAGAGCGTCTAAAATAGTGATAACACTTGACATGTCATTTCCTAGTGTGGACCGAAGGGTCCGAAGCGAATACAGAGTTATAGAAATTATTCGCTCCATTTGTTCCATCACTTCTTGTAGTGCAGTTGATGTGGAAATATTCACCTGAACAAGAGACTGCCTCTTTTCTGCAACGGTATCATTTTGCTGCTGTTGAGACTCTTCCTCAAGCTGAACTTGTGTTTCTGTCAGAGCTGACACAGTCTTGGAAAGTTCTTTCAACTGCTTCTGCGTTAGATACAGTTCCTCAGGAGATCTCTCACGTTTTCTCCTAGGAATGTCTTCTACTGTTTCCGGAACTGCAGGTTTCTTGGCTTTCCCTGCTTCATCTGTATGTGTTGTAAACTGAGGTTTCTGTACTCCATCTTCTACAGCTTCATGTCCTACAAAATTCTTTCCTTTACTGTTAGCTGATCCAGTAGGCTGATTGTCAGTGTTATCTTCTGGGGGATTCACTGTTTCAGCCTCTGTAGGAATCTGAGACGCTGCTTCATCTATAGTACGAGACGTACTAGCATCAGCTTGCTCCTTTTCACTTTTCTCCTTCTCCTCTTGCCCTAGTTTAAGTGCAGCTTCCTTAATCTTTTCAGTGAAATTATCCTTTATCTTCAAGGACATAGCTGCAGCTTCTGAGTCAAGGTATTTTTCTCCAGACTCCTTTTCTTCATGCAGCAAATAATCCACATCATCATTGTTCTTGGATGGAGAGTGAGTTGGACTATCATCATAGTCAAATTGCTCTTCGTTTGAGATTATAACTGTTAGAGGTTTGAGCTAGTTCCTCCTTCAGTTGCAACCGGGTCTGTAGTAGTTAGCATGACTACAATAGATGTTTTAGATTCTTTTTCATCTTCACATCCTTCTATAGTCTCCTGCTTCAAGCTTGCTGTAGCCTCTCATATTTCTGCTACCCTTTCAATGACCCCACTTGTTGAACTTCGTTGCGTCTGGTCAACAGGTGTTTCTGAGGTATTAGATGCCTTGTCTACTGCTATCTCCCTGACTGTAGATTCATTGACGATTCCCTATTGTTGTGCTTTGAATATAGCTGATAGGGGAACATTATCCTCTCAAGAACTCCCTGCAACAGCTGGCTGGGATGCTGTAGTTGCAGGTTGTTGCGAGCTGCTTCCTAATCCTTGCATGGAAGCAACCGCTTCTCTCTGTAGAGCCTCCAGTATGCTTGATCTAGAGACTTGGCGGAGTATCTTATCGTTATCCACCGGCTTCTCTATAGGAGCTGCAGGATATCTTGAGGCCACTTTCTGCTCTAAGCTAATCCTCTGCATAGTCCTGATGTGGGAACCAAAGTCTTTGGATGCCAACTCAACAATATCATCAGTTGCTGCGCAATCAATGACCTTATTGTTCCTCTTCATCTCAATTATCCCAATTCAGAATGGCAGGCTACCTCCTTATCCTATTTGATCGACATCTATAATACCTCGCCATTTCTTCTTCCAGAATCCTATCCATAAAGGGGGGGCTTCTGCTGCCTGAGTTTATGGTTGTTGTTCCTCAGATTCAAATAATCCCTCTTTTAGATGGTAGTGGGGGTTCTGCTGCTGCATCATCCCTCGAGGCTTGGGACATTTCTGTAGCCAAGGGTGCGTTGGTTGTAGAGACATCATATGCCTTGACAGAATGTACCGGTGATGATTGAGCTCCTGGATACATTTCCAAGTTAGGAGATGGTGATCTCCTTCAATAGATGTCAGCGCAGGCTCATCGAATAGTTGCCTGATAGTGCTCTCCTTGACATGGGCTTTAACCAGCCTTTACATTTTTCTACTGTAAGGGCTAGATGTCAGCACTGGTATCTTTGTCTTCTTCTTCCATTACCGGCAAGGGAACTCTTGGTTGGTATTTTCGTTCTGTTATCCTCTTTTTGGCTGGGGGTACTGCGACAGCCTTCCGGTAGGAAATGACAGTTTGCTTCATCTGGGGAATTTCATCAGAATATTCCCCGGCAGCAGATGAACTACCTTGCTGCTTCCGTGCAGCTTCCCTGGTACTGCCGATCCACTTTCCTTAGCCCAAAGCATGTCCATCATCTATACTAACTCCTTGATAGTAGAAGAAGTAGGCTAGGACTATCCCGTATCCTCTTCGGTATTTTTCTTTTGTCAGCTCTTCGATCAATCTGAAAAATATGAACTCTAGCCAGTTCACTTGTTCTCACTTCCTTATGGCCATCATCAAGAGGAATCTAAGAGTTGTGCATTTGTCGTAATTTCCAGTCCGGCATTCGATACATCTGCTAAAAATATCGTTCAGATACTCAAACTTGGGACATAATGTGGTCTTGGTGCAGAATTCATGCACCATTATTGCTTGCCGGTTCTCTGTAAAAAAGCGCCAGCAATCAAGCAAAGAGTGTTCACCGTAAGATCTCACTTCATTGATCGGCGTTGATAAATGTGGTTTTACTTGCCATTTTCTTGCCTTATTTCAAGTGTAAACCATGCATTAGACGTCCAATTAGGGCTCGAGTCATACATTTATGAGAATCAAGGTCTTATTTTACTAATTTTATAATTTGACACGTTTTTGGAAGTGTTTTGATCATATTTTGTAGGAAAAACAAAAACAGGATTTCCAAAGGGCCAGTGGCACACATCAGACACTTTTAACATGCTTTTAGAGGCCCAAACACGCCCCGATCAGGATAAAACTTAACAGTTGACAAGTTCAAGATGTTCCAAACAAACTTTGTGAAGGGACTTAAGCGATAAAATGAATGGAAATAGGTCCCCCGGATAAGAAAAGAAGATTGCACGCAACAGGAGGCTGTTGCACACACTAGCTAATTCTGACACGGTTTTCAAGGCCCAAACGGGCCCCGATCAGGTTAAACCTTAACAGTTCAGAAGCTCCAGATGTCTTGAACAAAATTCGTGAAGGAACTTAAATGATAAAACGGACGAAAATGGGAGCAAACATCGAAGAAAGGAGACGACGTGCAGCTGGAACGACAAAGAAGACACAATACCACTGCCCAATACCGCCCCGGTACCGGAGGGGGGTAACGGTGGCCGGTACCGGTGACTGGTACTGGTCCGGTACTCCACCCGTATACAGTCCAGAATCTTTTCAGGCTTGGCCCTCCAAGGGATGAGCCAAGGCGAGTCCAATTCGGCGAGAATCGCGAGTCAACTCATTGCATCCCGGTGTTTCGATCATAACTCCCTCGTCCAAGCTCCGATTGATGTGATTCAAATTTCTGCGTGACTCAAAGACGACAGGCTACAACTATTATGTTCGGGCCGAAGACCGATTTGGTCCGTAAGTACGAGATACGGGCCTATGTACTATTTGGGGCTGCTTTGTAATATTTAAAACTTGTCATCTATTCTATCTTTTAACTTTGCTTTTATTACACAAAATACCTCATTTTCCCCTTTAGTTCAGCAGATTTTAGGTCTTTGAGGGTTCCCTATAAATATCCATCAACCCCCAAAGCCTCCATTCCAAGCTTGAGAGGTTAGAAATACTCCAAGACTTCATAGTGTAGTTTAGTCTTTAAATTTTCTTCTCTAGTTTTAGTTTTTCTCTTGTAATTGTTGAAGTACTTTGAAGATTGTGAGCATTGGAAGATCTCCAATCCATCAATAGACTAATCTTTCTCTTTCCCTTTGCTATTTAATTTCGAGCATTTCATATTTTCGATCCCTTGTTATTTTCGATGATGTTTGATTTTGTTGTTATGATGTTTATTATTGTTATTTTGATGATTAGTGAGTAGTTTTTTTTTATTTCCCAAGGCTAGGGAGTAGCCCAAGCCTAGGGGTTGGTGTTTTTAGTTGGAGATTTGTGATCGATGTGAGTTTATTGTATTTTTTGGTGCGTTTGAAAAATCGTTGGTTGTTTACATGTGTAGATGTTATCTCCTTTGATATTCGTCCATAAAACTTGTTGGACTTCGATTAGTTAGTGGCCCGTTCCTATGTGAAATTGATATGTGTATCGTGAATCTCCCTTGATGTCCGTCCTTAGGGTTTGTGGATTTTCCTTAAGAGTGGCTCGGGTTTTATGTGAAATTGATAGGTTTGTGTAGATACGTAGAAACTAGGGTTTCCCTAATTTCCTCTCTTCGATTTTACAACTTTAATTCGTTTTGAGGTGAGAAACAATTGGGATTAAAGGGTAGGGTTGTCTTGAGGACTTTCTTTGAGGTTATTTTTTCCTAGTTTATCATGTTATCCACGTTCTCAAAATTCCGGTCTATAGCATAGTAGATTAATAGGTGCAATTTCCCTTGAATTGGTGTCTCGACATCCCCGGGTGGCACAGTGAGTGTATCTCCTTGTATGGTTCAAACCTTTCCCACAAAGAATGTGGATACCCTTTACTTTTGACTCCATTACGATACCACTATCTTAGGAGCGAAGCAATTGTGGGTTTAACTCTTCGGTTCATTGAGGAATTTGCTATTGTTTCCCTTAGACCACATATAGGTTACTTTGCTCACTAGACACTAACCCCAGTGACATAGGTGCGGGTGAAACCAAATTTTGGGAGATCTTCTTTATTATTGTTATTTTCTTCTTTTATTTATGTTTGTTACCACACACTCCACTTAGCTAATTCACACGGATATCCTCCTTGTGGGTTCGACAATCTAAAATACTACCACTGACAATAGTTGTATACTTGCAACTATAAAGGTGAACAATGGTGTGAAAACCAGCGTAAACCGAGTCAAGTTCATGGTGCCATTTTCGGGAAGGATTTTCTCCCCCGTGTAAGTTAGCCAGGTCGATTATTTGTTTCTTGTGCTTAGAAAATTTTATTTGTTTTTTTGTTAACTTGATATGGATTTCAGGTACCCTTACCTTGGATTCTATGACGATGAAGAAATGTGGGATGAGTACCCTTGCCACGAATTTCAAGGGAATGAGGAAATGTTTGATGAGTACCCTTACCTCGAATCTTATGATGATGAGGAAAGGTCGTATGAATTTGAACAACTAAAAGCTCAAGCCACTAGGGATAAAAAGGATCTCAATGCCAAACTTGATGCTCTTATGGCTAGTAGCAAGTTTCTTGAGAAATTTCTTTTGAATCATAATGCACCTAAGAGCATGGGTAGTTTGCCATCTCAACCCGAGTGTAATCCCAATGGAAAAATCAAGATTATGGGTTTGTGCGGATTTGAGGTTGAATATGAGGATATAG
Source organism: Ajuga reptans (assembly GCA_032274785.1). Classification (NCBI taxonomy): domain Eukaryota; kingdom Viridiplantae; phylum Streptophyta; class Magnoliopsida; order Lamiales; family Lamiaceae; genus Ajuga; species Ajuga reptans. The sequence continues at coordinate 8,655 of JAUEKW010182099.1, read as the reverse complement.
AGAAGGAAAGTAGGATTAAAGAGGTGAAAGAGTTGGAAGTAGGAGCCCATGAAACTAGGCTTGAATACCCTTAGTAGAAGAAAACCCTCTTGAAGAAATAGCCACACCCGAAGCCTTACCAATGGAACTAATTGAAGATGAATTAATAAAAAACTTGGTTCTTGGCAAGAACCAAGTTTGTGGGGAGGAGGTCTCTAGGTGTGAAGAGAAGGAAATAGAGGGGATGACCTACTTGGAAATTGTCATAGGGTCTAAGCTTGAATGGGAAGATGATTATGAGGGTTCACTTGAAGAAGAGATTGAAGTGACCCCCAAGAAAACAACATGGGAAAGGATACAAGAACACATGGGTTGGAACTATGAAGCCATGAGTGAAGAAACAATAAAAGCAGAAGTTCACCATGATATTTGAGTGGTATCGACTAGATGAAGGGGAACTGAAGGAAATGTGCAAGACACTTAGTGAGGAAGAATAAGAACTCGAACTTTCCACCTCACTTGTAGGGTGGTTAGGACTTACCGAAGGCGAACTCCAAGAAATGTACAAACCTTTTACCAAGAGCAATCCGGAGTCACCAAAGGTAGAACCCAACCCTCCAAACTCCCTCATGAGGTACAATTCTCTTAATTTCAACTCTCATGGTAATAAAATTTTTGATGATATGATTGGAATGTGTGAAGTTGAAAATTTGGAGAATGCATGCTTAGAGAAATCTATTGACAAAATCATTTCACTTGATGTTTCTAAGGTTGCATTACAAGAATCATGCATTTGCACTTTGAAAGTGGACGAAACTTTGTCTTTGGAAATCATTCAAGTAGAATATATTTCTCATTTTTGTTCACTATTTTCTAACCTAACAGGCTAACACAACCGCAAGTGTACGGCGTAGTTATAGCTAGTGGTGAGCAAGGTCGATCCCACAGAGACTGAACCACAATTCTAGTAACTTAATTCTATCTAGACAGACGAATATGGAATTTGATGTATTAATAACTAAGTAAATAAGTAATCAACTACTTGAAGCAACAAATCAGACAATCAAAGAAATCGAATATCAAGAAAATATATCCTATGGTTCGATTTCAATTATGACTCCATAATGATTAATTACTAAATTAATTAGACCTTTAAACCGAATTCTAGTCTTTATTAGGCGATAACAAAACTATGTCAGACCTCCTCTCGGAGCGTCCAACGTGTAGACCACGTATAATTAATTATCGTCTCCGATCAATTAACATATATGTAGCTCCTAAACATTCCTAAGATCAGTGCCTACGCAAATACCCCAAACCTCTCGGTTGCTATTGAATATCTATGCTATATGTAGTAGACCTATTAATAAATTTGCCCTCTCGGATCTCAATTTATTAAGCCTAAGATGTCTAATAATTGGCCAAATTATCAAACATAAAATAACACGAACATATAGATAAATACATAGAATGGAGTCTAAATAATCAGATAAAAATCATAAGTTCATCACAATCTACTTTCTATCCCTAGAATATAAAAAGAGTTTAGCTACTCATCATAGAATTGAAACACAAATAATATTCAATGAAGATCATGTATTCAAAACAATAAAAAGAAACTAATAAAACCCGGAATCTTCGTAGAACTCTCGGATCTGGCTCTCGATCTTCAATCTCGCTTCTCTAGCTTGTTCTCTACTCCAAGGGATGAATTCCCTCAAAATTCTGACTTTAGAACCCTTAAATAGATGTTTGGTGTGAATAGGGTAATCCTGGGCCAAATTTAGAACAAATCTGAAAAATCTCGCAAGCCCAACGAATGCCCTTCGTAAAATTCTATCTTCTCTGTCGGCTTTCCGCTCGACCAAGCAGGCCAACTACTCGACCGAGCAGAATCCTCTGTAAGAATCTCGTCAGGTCTGCCAACTTTCACTCGACCGAGCGAGCCCCCCGCTCGGCCGAGCCAACGTTTCTGAAATGTGTCATGTTCTTTTTTCATCTTCTAGTGCTCGACCGAGCGGATCAACTGCTCGGCCGAGCCGTTCTCTTTGACTCATTTTTCTCGACTTCACCATTTTCATCTCTTTTCTTGCTCATTTCCATTTCAATCTCCGTCTTTATGGATTTTAACCCTAAAATAATACTTTTTCACATAAAAACGAGCAAACACATCAAATGGCCCAACATATCATAACCGACATAAAACGGTAAAAAATATAAGCAATTGCTATCATATAATACTCCAAAATGAGCCCAAAATCATGCACAATTTACGTGTATCAATTTTCCAATCATCTTGAATGACATAACTTCCACTCATGTTGATGCTCAAGTTTGTGAGGATTATCCACCCCCACTTGATATGTCTCTCTTTAATTTTAAAGCAAGTTTGAATGTGATGCCAAATTTTGTGCTTGACAAGCTTACATTTAAACATTTAAACTTTATCTCTATTCTTCAATTTTACCAAGGGAAATGGAAAAGAAAAATTTGAACAATGCTCATTATGACTTTGTTGGAGTGGAAAAAAAAATTTCCACTAACAACCGGATTTTATTGAGAAAGGGCATGTGTTCAAATATTCTTTTGGTGCCCAAAGAAAATTCCTTGGTAAAACTTGAAACTCATATGATTGATCACCTTGTGCTTGTTGAGAAACCTTTTGGTAGGGAAGAAAGGATGCCCAAGAAGAAGGAGTGTGAAGTGAAGCCCAACCTAAGGAGCCAAGCTCTCAAAAGCACACCAAAGGATGGTCAAAACATAGAATGGAAAATTGCATGGGCAAATAAAGATTCACTTGGAGAAAATGCTCAAGGAGAGGCCCACGAGTGCATTGATGAGAACTCTCACTTTGAGCCTCCTTGACATAATGAGATGAAAGGGTCCAGCTAATGACCTTAAAGAAGCACACTCGGGAGGTATCCCGAGAACTTTTTATTGCTTTAATAGGAATAGTTTGCTTTTAAATAAATGGCATAGTTGGAAATGTGGATTGCTTGAACTTTGTGCTGATAAAAAATGCTTTTATTTACTATGTTAACATGTTTGTGCTAATTGTTTATTCGTCCCAAATAGTGGACTTTTGCATGTTTGCCCACCCCTTGTGTTTGTTGTTTATTGCCAAAACTTGAGCACACACTTTGCTTAGCTCAAGTTTGTGGGGATGAGGGTGGTGGTTAGTAGATTTATTGCGTTTTAGAGGATGCTCCTCTCTTGATTGATTGCATAAGTATCATGTCATGTCATTATGCCCATACTTAGCCATGTTGCATTCTAGGTCATTTTATGTCATTTTGTTGCTTTCATATTTTGGGGTTGTGTAAATAATTGGAGTAATAACTTGTTGAATGTTGATCGGTTGAATAGAGTGAGGTATTGGAAAAGTCTATGTGGAAAAATGGATAAAGTGATTTCCTAAAAGATTAGGCATAGTAAAAGTTATAGGATTCAATGTCTCAACCCGGATTTTGAACTAAAAATGCCAAGTAGCATAATTGGGGAAATCTTGGAATAGTAATTAGCACTTGGAGTGTACATAAAATAATCCATCTCACTTGTGATTACATGTAAGTCGTACTTTAACTCCAAAACACACACGATACGATTTGGATGATTTCATAAAAAATAAATGGATGTGGCTAAGTGGTGGTAGAAAAATCAAGGAGATGTAGGATTGGAGCAAAAAGGCAGAAGGTCGCCGGGTTTGGTTTAGTATTATTGATTGTTGAATGCCTAGTCACATAATTTGTAATTCAAAAAAGTCAAGTAGAATGAGCCTTGTAATAGAAAATCTCTTGTAATAGCTTGATGTAATAGTATTGGTTAGACTTTGCAAGACGCGTGTAGCTCGAGAAAGAGCGAGTGTCCGCACTTGTAGCTTGCAAAGAGCAAGTGTGTCTAGATCAATAGGCTTAAGACTAGAAAAGCTTTCATTTATATCATTTTGAAATCAAACCCGGAGAGGAAAAATGAGAAATTTAGATTGTAAAAGGAAAACCGTTGGCTCGAGGGAGGTAAGAGCCGTATTACCTACACCGGATAAGTACGTGGCTCCTCTCTAAAAAATAATTGAATCGAGACCACCACTAGCCAAGAAAATGGAAAAATAGCGAGTCATCACAAATCAAATGAACCAATACACGTTTTGGGGGAAAAGTGAGTGATTTTTAGTGCACAAGTAGAAGTGTGGGTGAAATGAAACAACACTCCATTTTCTAAATACTAAGCCTTGCATGTTCCCTACTTGCATAAAAGATTGAAGGTTGAGAAATTTGCGGTGATCAAAAAGCTAGGAAATTGCCAAATAAAAAAGGAAATTTACTATCTAATCGGACTTCCAATGCTTGCTTTCCACTCTTTGTTTTTCTCTAATTTGCTTGGGGATGAGCAAAGCTTAAGTTTGTGGGGATGATCGGCGTAATAAATGCGGTTTTACTTGCCATTTTCTTGCCTTATTTCGAGCGTAAACCATGCATTAGACGTCCAATTAGGGCCCGAATCGTACATTTATGAGAATCAAGATCTTATTTTCCTAATTGTATGATTTGACACGTTTTTTGAAGTGTTTTGATCATATTTTGTAGGAAAAACAAAAATAGGATTTCCAAAGGGCCCGTTGCACACATCAGTCACTTCCAACATGCTTTTTGAGGCCCAAACGGGCCTCGATCGGGCTGAGACTTAACAGTTGACAAGTTCAAGACGTCCTGAACAAAAGTCGTGAAGGGACTTAAGCGAGAAAATCAAAGGAAATAGGTCCCCTGGACAATAAAATAAGATTGCATGCAACAGGAGGCCGTTGCACACACCAGCCACTTCCGACATGATTTTCGAGGCCCACACTGGCCCCTATCGGGCTGATACTTAACAGTTGAGAATTTTAAGATATCTTGAATAAAATTCATGAAGGAACTTAAGCGATAAAATGGACAAACATGGGAGAAAACATTGAAGGAAGGAGACGACGCGCAACTAGAATGGCAAAGAAGACACAATACCGCTGCCCAATCCCCCCCCCCCCCCCCCGGTACCGGTGGGGGTAACGGTGGCCGGTACCGCCACCAGTATCCAGTCCAGAAACTTTTCAGGCTTTGCCCTCCAAGGGCTGAGCCAAGGCGAGTCCAATTCGGCGAGAATCACGAGTCAAGTCATCACGTCCCGGTGTTTCAACAATAATTCCATTTTCCGAGCTCTGATTGATGTGATTCAAATTTCTAAGAGACCCTAAGACAATGGGCTACAACTTTCATGTTCAAGCCAAATACCGGTTCGGAACGGAAGTATGAGAAACGGGCCGATGAAGTAGTTGGGGCTGCTTTGTGATATTTAAAACTTGTCATCTACTCTTTCTTTTAACTTTACTTTTATTACACAAAATACCCCATTTTCCCCTTTAGTTCAGCAGATTTTAGGTCTTTGAGGGCTCCCTATAAATACCCATCAACCCCCAAAGCCTCCATTCCAAGCTTGAGAGGTTAGAAATACTCCAAACCTTCATGGTGTAGTTTAGTCTTTAATTTTTCTGCTCTAGTTTTAGTTTTTCTCTTCTAATTGTTGAAGTACTTTGAAGATTGTGATCATTGGAAAATCTCCAAGCCATCAATAGACTAATCTTTCTCTTTCCCTTTGCTATTTAATTTCGAGCATTTCATATTTTCGATCCCTTCTTGTTATTTTCGATGATGTTTGATTTTGTTGTTATGATGTTTATTGTTGCTATTTTGATAATCAGTGAGTAGTTTTTCTTGATTTCCCAAGGCTAGGGAGTAGCCCAAGCCTACGGGTTGGTGTTTTTAGGTGGAGATTTGTGATCGATGTGAGTTTAATGTATTTCTTGATGCATTTGAAAAATCGTTGGTTGTTTACATGTGTAGATGTTATCTCCTTTGATATTCGTGCATAAAACTTGTTGGACTTTGATTGGTTAGTGGCCCGTTCCTATGTGAAGTTGATAGGTACTTCGTGAATCTCCCTTGATATCCGTCCTTAGGATTCGTGGACTTTTTCTTGAGAGTGACCCGGGTTTTATGTGAAATTGATAGGTTTGTGTGGACGCGTAGGAACTAGCATTTCCCTAATTTCCTCCCTTAAATTTTACAACCTTTATTCCTTTTGAGGTGAGAAACAATTGGGATTAAAAGGTAGGGTTGTCTTGAGGACTTTCTTTGAGATTGCTTTTGCCTAGTTTATCATGTTATCCACGTTCTCAAAATGTCGGTCTATAGCATAGTGGATTAATAGGTGCAATTTCCCTTGAATTAGTATCTTGACATCCCCGGGTGGCATAGTAAGTGTATCTCCTTGTATGGTTTAAACTTTTCCCACAAAGAATGTGGATACCCTTTACTTTTGACTCCGTTACGATACCACTATCTTAGGAGCGAAGCAATTGTGGCTTTAACTCTTCTGTTCGTTGAGGAATTTTCGATTGTTTCCCTTAGACCACACATAGGTTACTTTGCTCACTAGACACTAACCCTAGTGACATAGGTGCGGGCGAAACCAAATTTTGGGAGATCTTCTTTATTATTGTTCTTTTGTTTATGTTTGTTACCACACACTCCACTTATCATTTTTGCTAAACTTGAAATCGACTATCGACTTAGCTAATTCATATGGATATCCTCCTTGTGGCTTCGACAATCTAAAATACTACCACTGACAATATTTGAAGACTTGCAAGGTGAACAATGGTGTGAAAACCGGCGTAAACCGAGTCAAGTTCATTCGTTCAGAGAAAGCCCTTCCTTTAGCATCTTGTAGATCTTGGCAAGACAACTGGGATTAATTGTTATATTGGTATCCCGTAGTATGCATGTGATGGCTTCAGTTTCACCGTTCTTTGATTTGGTGATCTGGGCAGTTTTGTAGTATTCTGCCACCATCTCTTCTTGGTACAATGGATGATGTGTACCAATGAAGACTTCCCGATAATTGGATCTCAACTTTTCAAAGATTGATTCAATCACCTGTGTACTGCATTTATCGGCTATCCTTACCCTTAGACGATCAAGAGAATCAAGGCATCCTTCGATTATCTCAGAAGCCTTTTTGGTTGGAGTTGATTTCTTCGTCATCTTTTTCTATGTGAGGGTTTTTTGCAGACTTTTAAATTCTTAGTGTTTCTCTCACAGGAAGAAGGAAATGAAAAGGTTCTATCTTCGGTCTCACAACGTGTTATATAAGATAACTGTCGCTTGATTGATAAATTGACTTTTGGTATTTTGATGAAGAAATGGTGCGATTTGGAGAGTTCATATTCTTGGGTAAAAAGAGAGTTTGAATTAGTGGCTGAGATTTAATGCGTTTTCCAAGTCAAATACTAACTATAATTACTTTCTAGAAAAACGTAATTGTGGGGCTGCAGTATGTTACATACGCATTAAATGCAGGGAAACCTTTGATGGTTTAGATAAGGAATGTTGCCCGCTTAAAACCGACAAGTTTTATGGATCAGCTACTAAATGTTACGAGGAAATATAGATGCTGAGTATTTATGCTGCATTTATTGCTGTTAGTAGTTCGGAGTACATTGGGATTTTCTTCTGTAGGATAGTATACAATATGCATTCAATGAATCACCGTTCATTACTTTGTTGTAACCTCCAAATACTAGAATCTCCGCGGTAGGCATTCTGTGAATCACCGCATGCTACTTACAGCAATATTTACAAACAGTATCTTACTCCAAGTAAACAAACATTGAATCACCACTGAGTGCTTACAGCATTCCCCCTTACTCCATTAGGGGTTACAATGTAATTCCTTACAGCTGTACCAGTCTGTATTTGTAGTTTCCTACATTAAGACTTTTCCTACAGGGGTTTTCCTATAGCTGTAACATCCCTAATTCGGTCCGAAGCATATTGAAACATGATTCACATAGTGGTTTAGTGAAAATATCAGCTAACTGTATGGCTGTGTGTATCTTTTCAAGCTTAACATATTTCTTCTCGACATGATCGTGAATGAAGTGATGCCTTACTTCTATATGCTTGGTCTTAGAGTGAAGGATTGGGTTATGTGTGATAGCTATTGCATTGGTGTTATCACATATAATGGGAGTTTCTCTTGCGATTGTCCCATAGTCCCTCACTTGTTGTTGCATACATAGTATCTGAGCATAATAACTTCTAGCAGAGATGTACTCTGCTTCGACTGTCGACGTTGCAATTGATTGCTGCTTCTTGTTGAACCAAGAGATAAGTCTGTTTCCAAGAAACTGACACGTGCCACTTGTGTTTTTTAGGCCAATCTTGCAGCCTGCAAAGGAAGAATCAGAATATCCCCCCGGTTCGAATCCTCCATCTTGTGGATATTATAATCCTATTTTAGTTTTACCCTTGAGATATATCAGAATACTTTTTGCTGTTAGAAGATAGTGATGGAACCCGCCGTCAAAAACGACGATCCAATTCTGCAAACTAGTTCGAAAAACACATCTAGGCCGAGACACACACTTGGTCTTGGCCGAGATACCATTTTCGAACATATTACACTGATCCAGGAGGGACCGCTCGATCGAACCAAATAAATCCACTCGATCGAGCCAAATAAATCCGCTCGATCGAGCGAAACCGCTAGATCGAGCGATCGGCCCGCTCGACCGAGCGAGACCCCCAGAATCTCCCGTTGATCGTTGTTGGTTACCGATCATGTTAATTAATCATACAAATC
>JAUEKW010181990.1:0-16247 GCA_032274785.1 Ajuga reptans | reverse complement strand
AAATCGTGAAAAATATACAAAATTATATAAAATATTAGCAAATTAGAATTGCTCATAAAAAAATATACAAAAAAGAAAATATAAAAGAAGAATATTCCATTTAGCACGAAATGTAGCGTATAATACTGGAGATCTGTATTATACTTCGCGCTGAAGTAGAGTAAATTCAGCGCAGGCTGGAGATGCTCTAAAGAAGTTTTTAGGTGTGATGAATGGTTGCTTTTGATATTTGATATTCGACATTGACAAAGCAAAGTGGGTGAAAAGGAAGAGGTAAAAAGAGGAAAAATGATTAAAAAAACAAAAAAACAAAAAAACAAAAAAACACATCCCACTTCTGGGATTGGGATTGTGCTCGCCCTAAAAAAATCTCCACCACCGTCCGCACCGCCGTTGATGTGATTCTCTTATCTGATTCTGAATCCGACGGCAGATCGATTCCGTTCCAATTGGATGGGGGGAGGCTCGACGGGCTTCCTGGTGCCGGCGGCGGACATAGCGGAGACGGGAGCAGACGATGATTCGGCGGCGGTGTTGGAGAAGGAATTGATGTGCCCTATATGTATGCAGATAATAAAGGACGCCTTCTTAACATCCTGCGGCCATAGCTTCTGCTACATGTGCATTGTCACTCATCTCCAGAACAAGAGCGATTGCCCATGCTGTGCTCAGTTTCTCACTCCTTCTCAGCTCTTCCCCAATTTCCTCCTCGACAAGGTTCTCATCGTCTCTCGAATGTTTTCTTTTTGTGCATTTTCTGTTGTGGATTTTAGGAATAATGCTGGTTTATTAAGTCCTGGTTTAGGTTAAAGATGGAGTGCATATCTATATCTATGTATATATATTGTCGTTGATCTATTGTTGAGATCTTCTCTAATTCGTTTATGAGTTTTATTTATGAGTGTTATTGCAATTCATTTGTTAAGGTGCTGATGCTGAGTCAATTAAGATTGCCATTGCAAATTAAGACTTTGAGGGTGTTTGGCCAAGCTTATTTCAATAATCTTATAAGCTCCAACATCTTATAACTTGTTTCAAGAGTTTATTTGATGTAATTTCTCAAGAGCTTATACGTTAACAAATTATTTGGATACTGAAGCTTATAAGCATACAGTTGACTGAACTGGTTTAGCTATAGAGTTGGTGGACGATTAAAATCCACTATCAAACACATATTGTGATTAGTGCGTGGAGTGTTTGTAGTGTGGGTGGTGTAATGGTGTTTGTGTAGTGTGTGAAGTGTGTGTATAGTGCGTGCAAAAGAAGTGTGTGTATGTGTGTGAACTGTGTGTAGTGTTTGTATTGTGTGTGAAGTTGTGTAGTCTGCGGATATGTAATTTGATTGTTATTTATAAGATCTTAAGAAAATAAGATAGACTATTCCCGATCGCTGCGGCGCTACCTCTTTGCAACTTCGGAAGAGTCCGAGATATCACATAGATCAACAAACAGTAGTGGTGCGATGTAGTGACAGATATATATATATATATATATATATATATATATATATATATTTGTAACTGGGATTTCTTCTTCATTTCTTCTAATGATTTTAACAATTCAAAGAAGTTTCAAGTGTAGGCTATCACTTCAAGTTTTGTGACTGAATGCTCTGAACATTAATTACATTGGAACATCATCCGCTAACCCTGATCAAGCAAAATGTTCAATGATCCTTTCCCCCCTTGTCGTCAGCATTTCTTGACTACTTTACTGTGTTTTTGCTTTCATTTCTTGGTATCGTACCTAGTTTGCATCTTGAAATAGTTTAAATTCACAATGCAGCTCACTGTTATAAGGTTTCTCTGTACAACATTTGTAGCTACTGAAGAAGACATCTGCCCGTCAACTATCAAAAACTGCATCTCCTGTAGAACAATTTCGGCAGTCATTGGAACAGGTAATCTGTTCTTGAAATCTCTTGAAAGCTTATTATTATTTAGGGTAAAGTGGTTTTTAAATATAACTCTGTCAAAAAAATTCATATAAGTTAGATATGTTTCAGAATTTAGATACTGCTCTTGTTTGGATTATCATTTACTTGTGTCAGATGCATAGTCTGGACAACCTAAACTATAGGAATGAATATTATCAGGGTTTAAATGAGATTGAAGTGAAATGATTTTTAATTATGTGTTACGATGAATTACATATGGGAATCTTAACGATCTTGGCATTAATTTCTAACCATCTTGTGACTGCATTAGAGTAGGAACACATGCATTGTTCTTTGCTGTGGTGCCAATTGCCTAGCAGAAAATTATGCTTTTAATCGAGTTCTGAATTTTTGATATACTCAACTTTGATAGTTCTGTCCTGTTCATGCAACAAAGTATGCGATCCTTCTATTCTAAGATGCCTTCTATATCTGCTTTTCCTGCAGAGGCTTGACGTATTTTGTCCTTAGACAGGGCTGTGAAGTGTCAGTAAAGGAGTTAGACTCTCTATTGTCTCTGGTGGTAGAGAAAAAGAGAAAATTGGAACAAGAAGAAGCAGAGAGAAACATGCAAATTCTGCTGGACTTTTTACATTGTTTAAGGAAGCAAAAAGTTGATGCACTCAGTGAGGTTTGTTTACTATAAGATAACTAGAGGAAGTGATTACACCATTTAATTAAAAAAATCTTGATAATGAGATAATTATTTGGCTTTTATTGTGGTTACTTTTACTTTCTATAGAGTAATTTTGTCGTTTTAAATTGGCAGAGTTCCTTCTTTTCTTATCCGTTTCATATGCCTGTATGTTGCAGGCTGTTGGAGACATAGATTCCGTGTTTTCCTTTTTTATTTTTTTTTATTTTGGTTGGTCCTTGGGTAAACTTGGATTTTGAAAACACCAGTAGGCATAAATTGCAGCTCTTATAATTCTTGACAAGGCATATGGGTCAGGGCTTCTTTTTCTTTGTGGTTCTTCTGGTGCTTTGCCTGTCCGTCATTATCAAATGTTTTCTTGATGAGTGATGTTTATTGTGCACTTGTTTCAGCCCAATGAATAGGAAATGAATATGATGTTTATTTGTAAATATTGTTGAAGCGAAGTGGGCATATTCGCTATTTGAAATTCCATGTGAGATGTCTTCAAGCTAATGAGAACTTCTTTTCTAAATTCATTATGGATGATATGATGTTTCGTCTAATTCATCTGCCTTGTCAGGTGCAAAATGATCTCTTGTATATCAAGGAGGACTTAAATTCTGTGGAGAGACGTAGGATACAGCTACACCAAGCAAAACAAAGGTGTTCAGTCAAACTGAAGATGCTCTCTGATGATCCTCCAGGAATTAGATCTCGCTCTTCTTCAATTGATAGAAGTATATCAGGCCTTCTATGTAACTCTTGCAATGCACAAGGAGGGATAACCTCTGTGAACTTCCCGTTCAAGAAAGATGAGGGAAAGGCTCAAGTTTACCCCCGCACAACCAAGAAGAAGGAAGCTTCTCTAAATGAGCCAGCGTCACAACATATAAGCCAATCTGGTTTGGCTGTTATGCGGAAAAAGCGTATTCATGCGCAGGTAGGGAAGAGGTTTAATTGACAAGCGCTTATATGCAAAAGAGTTCTTGTTGCATGATGTGATGCCTGAATTTGTTAGGAGAAAATATATTAATACATGCACGGTCATTCGACATTGATTGAGAAAATGAGTAAATTAAGTTTAATAATAAATTATTGAAGATCTCATAAGATATTTAGGTTATATCTTTTAATTCAGCTATTTATATTGGCCACCTTTAAGTTTTAAAATCATAAACAAAGTCTTAACATGATTATCAGTTTTTTCTTATTGTGAATTTGGTAGATGTTATCCATATTCTTATATGCTACCCCTAATTTGAACTCACATTTTTTTTTTTTTTCTTAAATCGTCTAAGAATTGGCATACCTTAAGCACCTGACACGAATTATCATTGGAAGACTACACACATATAAAGATGGCTTGTGATAACATTTTATCTGACTCAGTTGAACAAATTGACTTCTCTCCTGCTTGTATTTTAGTGAATCTTTTCCATATTCCAAGTTTATTATTGGTGGTGAATTTCTTTTTCTTGAAGCATTAAAGCTAACACACTTGAAGGCTTCACTTGTCATCATCTCCTTTTCTTATTGAGGGGTTTCATTGTATCTGACAATGAATGAACACTACGGGAAAACAGTTTTAACCACTGAACTTCAGAATCGACAGAGACGGGAGTTATTTCTAGAATATGATTTTGTGTAAAAAAATATTCAGTTCTCAACTGACTTACTCATAAAAAACACTTAACTGAATTGGCAACAATATAATGAATCCCTTTCTCAAATGCTCTCCTTGAGTAATCACTGTTATCCTGCAGTTTAATGAACTTCAAGAATTTTACTTGCAAAAGAGACATCAGCTGGTCAACCATTTAGAGAAGCAAGAAAAGGGAGACAAAACTACTATTAGAAGAGAAGGTTATAGTTCTGGTCTAGCAGATTTCCAGTCAGTTCTAAGTACGTTCACTCGGTACAGGTAGATCACTAGCTTCAGTTCCACTGTGAATTTCTACTTTGACGTGTTTATTACATTTTCTGATGAGAATGTTTTTGACGCTCTTTTGGAACAGTCGACTGCGTGTAATTGCTGAACTTAGGCATGGAGATCTCTTTCATACAGCCAATATTGTTTCAAGGTAAGTTGCAAACCCGGAGAGTAAATTGCTGGTTTATATTTTCTAGGAAGAGATCTTAAGATGAAAGTTTGCTTATGGAAAATGGGAAGAATTACATCCTACACTAAATGATTGAGATGCCTGTTATGTCTCATTGTCAATCTCCAGAGAAAAATCTTATCCAAAATAAGAGGTAGAGATAAAAGGTCACTCCTGATCTAAAGAAGAAAAAGCAGAGTACTTTTGATAAGAAGTTTGCTAGTTTAACATATTCTTCTTAGAGAAAGTGTCAGTCCAGATAATGATTTCACATATAAATACATGAGGAATTACATAACTAAAAATGATTAACTTGGCAAATATGACTCTAGTTATCCTGCCAAGAGACCCGTTTCTATGGACTAAACTCATTGTTACTTTGTCATGGGATTCTGTTCTAAGAATCTATTTCCCTGGGATACTGAGTAGCTCTTCCTTTTCCTCCAAGACTACTCAGCTGTAGGGACTTTATGGTACTCCCATCTAGAAAGATCTTTTCCAAAAAAAAAAGTACCTAATGTTTTTCGATTTTTGTTTTATTTCCCGTTCTGCTTAACTACATAAAACTCTTCTACCTTTATGCAGTATAGAGTTTGACCGTGATGATGAGCTGTTTGCCACTGCTGGAGTTTCACGGCGCATAAAAGTTTTTAATTTCTCTTCAGTAGGCTTCTTGCTCATTATTGCTTTCGTTTTCCTTTCGAGTTATGTGTGGGAGTTGATTCATGAGCCTTCTTTTTGTTATTTAGTATTCATCACCTTTTTCCTGTGAACTTATTAGCAGCATTGAAGGATCTGAGTTTTAACTATGAAAGGTATAAACTGAACATGGAAAATTACAGAAAATAATTGAGGATCTGATTCTTCTATCTTAAGTTGGCTCAGTTGGAAGAGAACCATAGTGTTCCAGCTCGACGAATATAATGGAGCCAGGGTTGTTGCCTGCTAATAGATTATAGATGATCTGTGTTGCCTTTCATATGAAAAGTTATACATTAACATATAGGTGGAGGCTCATCCCTTCTTAATGATGTCACAAAGATTAAGTAACTTATATCCATCAGAACAGGATGCTGCTGATAGATGTATTAGAGCATCACTGTGCGTTGTGATCATATTCTCGAGTGCAGACTGTTGCTTATTTATAATTCCTCATGTTCGTGGTATCTGGATTAGGAAAATGGTTAATTTTCCCTCTGTGATTGTAAAAGTCGATGGAACTGCCAAACATAGCCACTATTGAAAGAAGAAACACTTTTGAAGCCACAACTTAAAATTTCACTCCTTTTTTAGCCAAGAAATATTTTTTTGCCAACTCTACCTTTCTGGTTTTGTTTGCCCTTGAACAGCAATATTTTATAGTACGGCCTGCTAGAGTTGGAATGACCTGATATTCTGGTGGTTCGGGTTGGGGTGGAATGGCCCTCTTTTTTATGGTACACGTTGGTGAAGGTGGAACGGCCTAATTTATCTACAGGCTGGGGGTAATCTTTTATGGTACAGTGCTGGTGTAGGACTGGAGGTTGTACAGGCAAGAAGAGTTAGAAAAACACTTACACACGCTTGAGTGATGGCCAAAAAAAGAAAAAGAAGAACTCTATCACAAGTGGCTGTAGTAATTCTGAAAATTCACTTTTCATAACACGTATGTAACTAAATGCTTGTGTTTTGCAGGTTGTAAATGAACCTACAGATGTGCACTGCCCTGTAGTCGAGATGGCTACCCGATCTAAACTTAGCTGCTTGAGCTGGAATAAGTTCACGAAGAATCATATAGCTAGCAGCGATTATGAGGGCATAGTAACTGTTTGGGATGTAACTACACGACAGGTAGATGTAGCACAAAAGCAACTAAATTTTTCTTTTCCTCATTGGGGGAAAGAAGGAAAAGAAAATGGGCATATCCCAAATTGATACTGGTTGTTATGGTTTTTGGGCTTCTCCAGAGTATTATGGAATATGAGGAGCATGAGAAGCGTGCATGGAGCGTTGATTTTTCGTCGACAGAACCATCAATGCTTGTGTCTGGCAGTGATGACTGCAAGGTAAAGTAATAAATCTTTTTTTTGTTGCTCAAATTGAACTGGCACACAATTTCATCTGATTCTTGGATCCGTTATTTGTCAGGATGAATAGTGATGAACACGAAAAACAACTTCATTGAAAAACATAGAGGGTCATCGATTCTTTCTTTCTCTCTCTTTCTTTTTTTCTTTTTTTCATTCCTCTCTCTCTCTTTGGTAGTTGTTTGTGACAGTTAAACACCTCGGTCAAACTCATATATACTTTTCAATTTGCTGATCTGCATCCGCATTTAAGATAACATTTGAATCATTTGTCTTCCGTTCACGTTCATGAGGACACTTCTCTACACTCCTTGATAACAAGTGATGAAAATTCAGGTCAAAATTTGGTGTACAAAGCAAGAAGGTAGTGTTCTCAACATCGATATGAAGGCAAATATATGCTGCGTGAAGTACAATCCCGAGTCTAGCAATTTTGTTGCGGTAATTTTGTTTTCCGTTTTACCTCTTTCTTATTCTCCTGGCTAGCATGCACGATTATCAATGACAAATCAGTTGAGATTATTTAACCTACCTCTTTTTCTTGTAATTTGTTGTTCAAATTTGGGAACAATATATCTAGCATGTAGAAATGGGATATCCTCTTGTTTTTCAAAGGTTCGTTGCAGGCTGCCACGCTTATTTCGCCCCTACTTCAACTTATTATGAATTATCTACTGTGTCCTTTCTGAGTAATGCGTAGTGAAATTCTACTGGAAGAAGAAACATAGAAAATAAAGCGAAAGATTTACCTTGAGAAAATCAGAAAGCAAGAGCACCTGCCTCAACATACTCAGGGAGAACCTCCATTATTGAATTATGCAATTTGTGATAAATTGCAACTGAAATTTACAAGTTAATCTTGAATAAATTTGTCTTAGTAATTGCATTTTCATTGGTAGTTCAAAATGGCTAACTATGTACCGCATATTATGCAGGTTGGTTCTGCTGATCATCATATCCATTACTATGACTTAAGAAATACTTGCCATCCACTCTACGTGTTCAGTGGCCACAAGAAAGCAGTTTCATACGTGAAATTCTTGAACAGCAATGAGCTGGCTTCCGCATCTACAGATAGCACTCTCCGGCTATGGGATGTCAAGGAGAATTTGCTCGTAAGTTTCATATTAAATCGATATTTTCACACCCTCCCCTCAACGAGTGTCTTAACACAATTCAGAACCATTACCTGTTATGAATTTGTAAGCTTTGTTCTCAGGTTCGTACATTTAAAGGCCACACGAATGAGAAGAACTTTGTCGGTCTGACAGTGAACGATGAGTTCCTAGGTTGTGGCAGTGAAACAAATGAAGTGTTTGCCTACCACAAGGTGAGGATAAAATATTTTTTGGGGAATTTTGGTTAGGTTAGTCCTTTAAGTTTGCCCTACTGATGAAATCATCTATTAAGTTGTCACGTTTTTGTAAAGGTCCTTTAAGTTTCACAAATTCAGGTTTTTGGTCCTGTGACTGGCTACTTTAAATTAAAAGTTAAGAGTCTTAAGACCATTTTTCCGTAAATTGGAGGGTATATGCATCAGTTCATTTTACCTGAAGTAGGACCAAAAACTGAATTTGTGGAACGTATGGGCATCCTACATTTTGATCAATTTTGCAAAATTACATGAACAAAGTACTAATTTCCCCTAACACTTAACTAAGATTCCATTCGTCAAACTAATCTGAATTAATTTAAGCTCCAAAGTATGCAAGATTCAGCACATTACACTACCTTACAGACTTTTTTCCTTAAAAAAAACAAACGTTTTTTACACTACATTACCCGGACGAAATTCTGTCACAGATGGAAAACTATAACATGTATATTTCAGGAGGCAAAATATCACAAAAATAGCCTCTGAAAAGAATCTAGCGGGAATATTCTCACATGTAAACCTTTAGGTGGTAAATTGTGAAAGAAGTACAGTTTAGGGATCAGTACAGAGAAACTAAGTCTGCAAGGTAATGTGACAATTTTCGCTTAGTTTAGATGACAAAATGTAAGTAATTGAGCTGGCAAATTGGGCCTGTCTGAGTTGCACAATGCATCTTCTAAGCCCGAAATAGTATCAGGATGATATGACCGGGGCTGTCAGGCCATTGGCAGGCTTTACAAAAGTAGGTCAAGTTATATCTAGAGTGTTGGGCAGGGTTGGCTGGATGAATTTTCTGGACCGGCCGCTGGGCCCGACCCGAACGAGCCCATTGGGACAATGGCATGTCAGGCCGGGCTGAAATTCCGTGGGCATAAAAATGTTGAGCCAAGCCCAGTCCATCCCTCTAAAATGCACTAAGATTTATCGGGCTGGCCCGTTAGGGTCATCTGAATAGGTTCATTGGGTCGGTCTGTCGGACCTAATGATACTTCAGGCTCAGATTTCTATGGCCCAGCCTGCTTAAAATGTCGGGCGCGCCAACGTCGGTCAGGCCAAAATTCCATCGGGCATAAAAATGTTAAGCCAACCCAGCCCATCCTCGTAAAATACACTAAGATTTGTTGGGCTGGCATGTGGCCTATCAGGACCAATAGTCCTATTGCCCCACCTGGACGGCCCGTCGGACCCAATGATACATCGGGCTTAGACCCCTATTGCCTACCCCACCTAAAATGTTAGGCGGGCCTAAGCTGGTCTATCAGGCTGAGCTGATTTTGCCACCTCCTCACCGTCGTTCTCGGGTTAGGACAAGTGGCTTGAATTGCCAGCTCTAGTAACTAACCTAGTGGATTTTATACCCTATTGTTCATTTCCTAAGAGCGGAGTTTGGGTTCAGGCTATTTCGAAACCTGCCACGTGGCACAAATTTGGATCGCCCGATGTAGATGATAGCGAAGAAGATGCGGGGTCTTACTTCATCAGTGCAGTGTGCTGGAAGAGTGGAAGTCCAACTATGCTAGCTGCAAATAGTAGAGGGACTATCAAAGTGCTGGTTCTTGCTGCTTGATTTGTAAAGCCAATTGGGTACGGTTTCATTCTACCATATAAAAAATTGTGGTAGTTTGGATTTATGATTATTTCACACATTTGTTGTATTATATATATTCATATAGCATTATCTTAAAATACGAGTTATGGGCAAGAAAAACAGAATTTGTTTGCGTATGAGCAAATGATTATGACTCTGTAACTTTGGATAAAAGTACGGGTGGCGATTTTCAACCCATCATGAACCCAAATTGCTTTAAGCAAGTTCGGGTAGAAGTATCATGGATTAAATAGGTTGAACTCGTAAAACACACTATACAGATGGTGGTGCTTATGAACTGTGACCTTTTCACTCAGGAAAAAGAACATTTTTAGCCGTTGATTGAATACATCTCCATTTTCAACATATCTGCATTTCCTCCTATTTTTCAAATTCATCTTCTCTCTATTTTCTCTCTTATTTTCTCTCTCCTCTCGTCTATCAGCTCCGATTTCCCCCCCTCATTTTTTCCTTCCGCCCCAATCCCTCATCCATAAGGTGCGTGTATATATGTGTGTTTGATAGTACTGTTTGTGTTTCATTGTTTTAACTTTTGTTCAGTATTTGTTCTATTGTTTCTTCCCTTAGTGTTTTTTTATTTGTTCTCGATCTATAAACATGATGTTTTTTTTTTTCAGATTATTGTTCTCAATTATTTTATGGTGGTGTCATTTTCATTTTTAAGTTATGCAAATATTTTTGTATAGACAACTGAGCCGTGTAAAAAATTAGAGCGGTTTTGTAATTCAGCAACTTAGTTTATATAATCTATTTGTGATTTAGGGATTTTTAACTAGGCTACTTCAAAAAAATTCAGAAACGATGTGTTGAAAACAAATCAAACTGGTATAGCCTGTGGCTGTTTATGAATACAACAAATGTTTTTTATTTACAACTATAAAAGAATCTAGGATTTACAACTATAAAAGAATCTAGGATATATCCAAAATGGTAATTAAACCCAAAATAAAGTGAAACCTTTAGAAATTTTATTTTGATTTTGGTGCTATACAAAGAATCTCAATGGATGTAATAGATAATATTTATCAATAAATATACACAATTGTCAATTTCAGATACAAATTGAATGGGTTGACCCCTGAAACTAGAGAATTGTGTATGAGATTTAATTTTTGACACTTCTAATAAATGGATTGGATTCGGATTGCATAATTTATCTACCAACCTATTACAGCCCAACCCACAGCCTATATCGCAGCATAAAATAGGTATGTACAACTTGTAATTTTCTGTAAGATATATGAATGTAAGATCTTATAGAAACCCATGAATTTCTCACTCACCTACTTCGTTTATGTATTGATTTGACTACTTGACTACAATGACTTATTTAGGAAGAGCGAGTTGTGTGTAGTAGCCACACGAATCTTATTTTGAGGAATTTTAGGAATCTTCGTGTGGGTTGACTACAAGAATTTTCAGCTATGGAATACACCTACCACACAGAACGAGATTTATGTGGCTGCCACACACAAGTCTGCCATTTAGGAAACTAAACTTTATTTTATTTTATTTTTACTTTTATTAGTTAAAATGAAATATTAATATGACTTTTTGAGACAGATCAGTATAAATGAGTGATTACACACTATATGAGGTAGACGCTTTTTAGCCACGAAGGGAGAGAAAGAAAACTATACATAATTACAAGATTAACCTTGTCAGATTTTTGCTTTAATTTACGTTTAGATTACAGTTTACAGATTTCACTAATTTTACCATAGCCTCCTCTGTTATATACAGATGATATAACCCGCTGAAAAATTGTATACCTTTGTGTGATGTCAACTAATTCGTCCTGGATTCGACCACGTGGTGGGGCTCTTCCTGCCTCTTGGCTGCAGGATGTAAAAGTCATGTGAGAGAGAGAGAGAGACTGCACAACTAAACAATAGAGATGTTAATTGGGGCCGCCCAGCCCGTCCCGACCAATCAAACCAACACCATATATTGGGTCAGGCCTATTGGACCTGATGTTACCACCTCTACTGAACACACAAGGTAACCGTTTTGATATGCTTTCAACAAATGAAAAAATTACATCCATGTTACTTTACTATGTAAACGAGTTAAAAGTTTAACATGATATATATACTTACGGTTGATTGAACTTCAGAAGTATGTACATACTGACTGTTCTCTTCAGATGCTCTCCTTGCTCGGCGTGATAATCTGTGGTATAACCCCTTCATATAATTATAGGTGCTGGCATCAACGCATTCAAGAAAACGACGGTTAGAATGGAAGTCCACATAGTAGACATAGGACGTAGAAGGAATTTCAAAGCAAGTACCGTAACCTACAAGTCTAAGATGCTTAAAGGTTGCACGTTCGCTACAAATAACTACTCCCACCCTCAATCACAAATAGAAGAGCCTCTCTGGATTTGCTCTCTTAAAAACTACAACAAAAGTTCCGTGATGCATTCAAATTAGAAGCTTTAGAGTATATTTGAAATTCAAATGTACTTCCACACGCAAATACGGTAAGCTTGTAGAAATATTGGAACGTACTCGATCTTCAATTTTTCCACTCAGTTTGGATAAATTCAATCTAGAGACATCTTAGTCGACTCTTTATTAATTACTCCACCACTGCCACATATGTTCTCCTTCTCCCTGTCTCTCTCTCTCCCATTAGTTGCCTTGTCCATCTTCTCCCTACTAGCCTGCGCCTCTCTCCCTCTCCATCCCCATTGATCGCCAAAAACAAGTCACTTTTTTTTTTTGACAAATAGGGAGTGATTACTATGCCAAAGTATTCCACTAACAGCTGCCTATCGGAAAAATCTCCCATCCTATTTTTCTATTAAGGAATAGTATTTTGTTACATTTTCCCTATTTAGTGCAAAAACGCCGAAGAACATGAAAGTGTGATTCATCAAAATTCTACTAAGGAAAACTTAAAGAGTCAAATGTTACCTCAGGCGGTGTCTGTTGCAGGCAGTAAAGAAAACCACAAAACCATTAAGAATACTTCGGAGAGCACGGAAAACCTGATAAAAGATCATAAAATAAGCAAGGAAGTAAATATGAAAATCCAATTACAAATGTAGAATTTCAGAAATAAACTACCTGGGAGAAAAGGTCATCCCAAAGAGAGCGCCATAGTGAAGGCTCGTATGAGCTCACTGTTGATTCAACATCTCTGGTAAAATTAAATATGCTGCTAGCAGATAGCAATATATCTCCAACCAAGCTATACATAGATATACACAAGTAAGCCACAAGGCTACAAAATCCAAGGATCACCCGTACTGGAGCATAGAGAATTTCCCACAGAATCCAGAATATAGGGTAGATAACATATGTTGCTGCAATAGATAAATAAATAAATAAATCACATTGAGTAAATTGTAAAGTAAAAAATCTTAGAAGTCTAGCGTAAAGGAGAAATCTATAACATATTGGTCAAGCCAGCATGTTAACTTACCAACGTTCCATACAAGAGCCAAGATGTACCATAGTGGCAGCAGTAACATCTCGACAACATCTCCAACCATTGTAAAACAAGACTCAACCACCATCCAAGTCACTGAAAATAGATTTTCGGCTAGTCTTATGGACATACTCCAAATAGGGAGGAAGAATTCCAAGAACTCTGCAACAGGCCCAGACATTGGGTCTATAATAAAAGAAAGAAATGAGCGAATAGTCCGTGTCACCATAAGAAACCACTTTATAGCCTTCTGAGAGTTATGAAGAAATAACATAGTTCCGAGATACTTGATTCTTGATATCATTTCCAATGATTCTATCCAATCAAAGAAGGGCCCAAACAAACTAGATGCGGTTGCCTTAAGGAGAGGTACATTTTTATACAAGTCATAGAATCCAATGAGCACAGTGATGAATGATATAAGCACGTAGCAAACTCTGGCAGTAGGGCACATCCAAGGACGATAAAGATTGCAAAATAAAGGGTAAGATTGAAGGAAAATAACCCATGATGGAAGTCCAGCTTCAAGTAGAGTAAGTAACCGCAAATCAGACATGATTATGTGCTTTAATTTAAAGGGGAGGTCACGATCATTGAAGCGGAACAAAATCAAAACATCTCGGTAGAGAGTAGGCTGGAGTGTCTCTTCACAATCACTTAAATGAGGGGTGTGAGACAGTGTATCAATAGTTTCAGTGTCTCCAGAAGATATCCCAAGATCACAACGAATGGGCCGTATAACCTTCCTTCTTTTGTAAGGACCATCAAGGGGAGGAGGTGTGAATAGTCTATCTGTCGTAGTTCCCGTTTTAGCCGGATAAACACTGAAACTGTGACTCGAAGAGCATGGAGATTCTTCTCCAACATGCATATCATCAATATCAGCTTCATTAGTCCTTGGAAAATTTTCTTGAGCATCATGGAAAACCTCCTCTGTAGGACAAATTTAGGATGAACTGAATAAGATTTGGTGTACTTTGACAGGCACTAAAAATATGCGTTGCACTGTCGACAGAAGAACAATCACATGATAATGCAAGGTTTAAAATCTTTGACAGCGCATCTAACTTAAGTGTCTCAAACATAACAGTCAGCCTGTTGAAGAGGGAACTCAAACCAATGTCAGGTCAGGCCAATTTAGCTGGTGATTTTTTTTTCACAAAATGGTCTGAACCGACAACATAGCCTGTTATTTGGTATTTTTCCTTGAACAATCATTTAAAGGGCATTAAAGTTGCTCCGCGTATATTTGTTAACTGTATACGTAATTTAAATAAGATTATTAGCACATGACCTGAGCAGATTCTACTAGTAGGAGACCAAAATGAGCAGACAAATACAACATTTAGAACTTCCAAAAACTCTCTGCACCAGCTTGTACAAGACTTTATGATCATAGAAAAATCAGAAAAAAATTAATAAGATAGAGCTATTCCTTGGACAGACAAGATGTATTCTGCAAATTGACATATCACATCTGAAGATGCTACAGCTGTAACTAGCTCAATGACCATCACTTCATATTCTATAAAAGAGCAAGTTTCAGCATTGGTCAGATGTCAGATCACATGCAACCATGGTATTCCTCATCCAATTCTGTTCATCTAAAGAATAGTAACTAGTTTGAGTTAAGGTATGCCTCACAGTCGGGTTAGAGCCAATTAATGTATCGCAGTAGCATTAAATTCTATCCAAGGGCAAACATTGAACAAGTTTATAAAGTAAAACTAGCCTGCATATGTTCATAAGAACTACATGTCCAAAAACCACACTAACTGAACTCCTTTTCTGTGCGCCTACGGGTAAGCTCATCATTTCCAATTTCCAATCTGTAACGTTGTACATACATCCAAGTGAAGCTTCCTACCTTCACATGTTTCTCACTTCAAAAGCCTCATTAATAATGATGAATGAGTGTATGAAGAACGATGATTGCAAATAATTAAGAAAGTGTAGAAGAAATGTGGAAGGAGGTAAATTCATGAAATACCTATTGTAGCATCCAAATGCTCTTTCAGAAGAATCTGCTCATGAAGTGTTCCAGGGAACCATGAAGATATTGACCTGGCTGCTTGTGCTATGCTGTCGAATTCCCACCTTCTCATTACTTTAGCCTCTATTGCTAGCGACGTATCAGTCTTAACATGGCATACAGAGAAGCGGATATTCAGGTTCACGGAACCGATAAAAAAGTACATAACTTAAACGAGTAACCTGAGACTAGCTACCTGAAGCTCATTCAGATACTGAATACCACGCACATTTCCCCAGGAAACCTCAAAGACAATAAAGCCGTACAAAGTTCTATGCAACTTGCTGTTTGCAATCAAAGAATTCCTAAGCTTCTTTACAGGTAACAAAGCCCTCTTCCTGGATAATGTCACAGCATCGATTAATGCGAACCAATTTTGTAAGTTTCTCAATTTACTTGTGTTTGATGAAGAAGAAGTCTGTAAATCTGAAAGTTTTTCTATCATCTTTCGGTCCTTCCGCCCTCTAGTGTTGGCAAAGGGGGACAACCTGGACTGTACAATTTTTGAAATTATTTTGAGCTCAAATTAAAGTAACGAAATCTTGCTAAGCAGTAACAGAGATGTTTTAGCAACCTTAGTGACAACGAACTGCCACAAATGTGTAGGCCGTGACACAAGATCTTTCAACCATGGCCGGTTGTCCAGCAAGATATAGAATTTGCTACTTTCAGGGGCCATAAATAGGCTGAGCTCTGACAGATAGGACTGTAAATCCCTGAACAAAATTACCAGAATTACTTGTCTATCAACACAGAATACTGATCTCTAGCATAAAATTCAGAAAATGCAAAACCAGAAGAAAAAATTGGTCAGCCACATAATTGGATTAAACACAAGAACACGGACGGTGCTGTATGAATATGGAATTGGACGAGGGGAAAATTTTCTGTTATACTAAAACTGTAAATTAACAAATCACACGTCCTTACTACTCCTTCAATTACAACCACTCGTCCATGAAAAGGAGAGGTGTATTAGAAAGTGGTCTAAAGATCATTTGTGTGTGTGTGTGGGTGGGTGGGTGGGGGGGGGGGGGGGAGTGGGGCACAAGTCC
>JAUEKW010181880.1:0-16252 GCA_032274785.1 Ajuga reptans | reverse complement strand
ATGATTATGCGTTTATTGTCATGATTTTGGCCTGTATGACAGTATGAGTTGTTCTTGCAATTCAGTTTGTACAGAGGAAAGGTCGGTTTGGACGTAGCAGAAGCTCAGCATTTGATGGGCGGGCTTGATTGGCAAGGTGCTGTGAAGGATATCGAAGCCTCAGTAAACTGGCTCAAGGCAAATGGTTCTAAGAAGGTGCGTGAATTCTTTCTGTCATTCTGTTAAATTGCCTATTTTTCAATTGGTAGTATTTGACTAAACTCTCGTTCGGTTAGCAAACTATTAAGCACTTCATAGCTGATTATTAACCATTAGTGCTTGAATTTCTGCTTTATGTCCTGCTGCAAAGTGTTTCTTTAACCGTATGTTTCCTTGTTTAAGTTGATATGAGTATTGACACATTAGGGGGCATCCAGTTTGCAGTGTCTAAAATTCAGCTCAATGTGATATTTCAGTTTGCAAATTAACTGCTGTAATTAGAAAATTATATATATATATGTGTGTGTGTGTGTGTGTGTGTGTATCTATACATTGCTGTCGCTTGAGCTTAGATTGATGAGACACTTGATATGTGTTGGACATTGATTACAGAGATATAAATATTGTGGCATATTAAATTTTTAACTTTGACGATGGAAGTCTAGAACAATTTAGGCAAAAAATAAAATAATGCACATGTAGCTTGTAATTAATTTGCTCAATGTACCTAAAAGACGAAGAAAACAGTAATATTCCTATTAATACACTTAGGTTGTGTTTGGATGGAGGGATTAGAAATCAAGGTGATTTCAAATGAATTGATCTAAAATCCTTTGTATTTGGAATCTGCCATTTTGAATTTGGATGTTTCAATTTAGATAAGTGGGTTTAAATTGTTTGATTTTTTTTCATTTTGTGTGTGACTGTGTGTATGAGGGGTGTGTATGTATTGTGTGCATGTGTGTAGTGTTTGAAGTGTGTGTATTGTGTGTGTGTGTCGAGAGAGAGATTATGTGTGTGTAGTGTGTGTTGTGGTGTGTAAGGTGTGTGTGTAGTTTGTGAAGTATGTGCAATGTGTATGATTATGTGGTTATATATATATATATATATATATATATATGAGAGAGAGTGAGGATGGTTTCAAATGACTAGGTTGTGGTTCAAATTCATAAAAAATGAACTAGAAATTTAGAAGGTGTTTAATATCCATTGATTTGAATTTTTTGCTGAACAAGTTGGGTGGATTGGATTGTGGATTTCAAATCCATCCCTTAAATCCAATTCCCTTCGTCCAAACACGACCTTAGTTTATTTATTTTGAGCTTTGTACTAATAAGATTTGGTAAAATAGGTTGGTGTAACTGGATACTGCATGGGTGGTGCCCTTGCTATTGCGAGTTCTGTCTTGGTCCCTGGGGTTGATGCTGTTGTTGGTTTCTACGGAGTCCCTTCACCGCAACTTGCAGATCCCGCCAATGCTAAGGCACCAGTGCAGGCTCACTTTGGCGAACTTGATAATATTGCCGGCTTTTCCGATGTAAAGGTATGATCATGTTTTGTTTATCTTTTGTTTGTTTTGTAACATTACTTCGTTTCTATCCGTGAAACATATGAGCCCGGTTCAATCTTTTGCAATGTATGATGTTTGCTTGGAACTTCTTTATCCAGGCCGCTAAAGCTTTAGAAGAGAAGCTGAAAGAATCAGGAGTCCCACAAGAGGTGTACATTTATCCAGGAGTTTCGCATGCCTTTATGAACTGTTCCGCTGATGCTAAACAACGAAGAAAGAATATGGGAATGGACGATGAAGATGCTGCTGCAGTCGAGCTGGCTTGGACTCGCTTCCGCGCATGGATGGGCCGTTTCTTGTCTCACTGAGCTCTACGGGATCCTCTCAAGTTAATGCCTGATGTTGGAATAAGAATGTGTGGCTTTTTCTACTGGTATTTGTGAGTGTCTCTTCACAAAAGTAGTAGTGGTGAAGTGTTGAATGCATTATGACTGCATGTATTCGTCTCTTGCTGGTGATGGGCTTAGGGCTTGTGATATAGTCATGAATAAAAGCCTGTTTTCTTGAAATGGGCCAAATAGAGTTTCTGGGCCATCTCCAATCCGAATATATTTCTTTTTCTGAAAGTCAAAATCTTGATCAACAAATAAATAGAAGTATATTTTTTTTCCCTCTAGCATAAACAAATAAATGCCCTCTTTTAACATTTGAAGTATGCAATTGTACATAAAAATAATGGCAAAACAAAAAGTATCACTGGCCAAAAATATTAATTATTTTAATAAAATTATGAACTAAAGTATCACTTTGATTGATACTTTTATTAGAAAAAGTAATATTTTCGGCCAAATAAATAATACTATTTTGCCACCTTATTGAGGGACTTTAGAAAAGGCGCTAAATGAAAAAATATAAAAAAATTGAAGTTGCTCATGTACATCCATTTCCATCGTTTAATATTTTTTCGCGAAAAAAGTAATACATTTTTTACAAAAATTCATACATTTTTAAAAATCGGACTTGGATCAACCCGTTGCACATAAGAAGATACATGTTTTGAGGCACATAAGCATTACTAAAAAATAATTGATGGACCAATTTATATTGGTTATGTGGTTGAAGGATGTATACACCTTATCTACCTTATTCATAAAAGAGGAATCGTTGAAAAAGTCTTCTGGCCTATGTCTTTTTTTTTTTTTGGCTTTTTTGATTTATTTTTAAATTATAATTTTTTTACATTTACAGAGATGAATTATTTGTTCCTTCCTACAAATAAGGGTGGTTGGTTAAGAGTCAACCAATAAGATTTTTTTTTACTTTTTTATTTTTTCTTTTTCCTTTAATATTTAAAAGTCTTATAACTTTTTCGTCTCAACTCCGTTTTTATGAAAAGTTTATTGAATTAATCTTCTTTTCACAATCTTCGATTTGACATCCATTATACATGTATATGATTGAAATTTTAATTTTAAAATGTAAATTACCTTTTTTAGGATTCTTATGATATATTTCGATTTTAAATTTTTTTTGTATGTAAAATAAAAAAATCAGATAATTTCAATTTTTTTTAAGGATAAAAATTATCTGCTTTCTTTCGAAGATTAATTTTTTTTCTACTTTAGTTTTGCTTTTTGTATAATTTTGGATTGGATTATTTGAATCATTTTGTTTTAAAGAAAATTATAGAAAAAGAAATTCAAATTTGTTATGCTTAAAATTTACAGTAGAAGCTTAGATATATTAATTAAATTGATTATTTTTTTTGTGAAATGAAAAATTATGTTAACTACAAATATAATAAGCTTATTATTTTTTATTTAAATACATCACAATAACATAGTTTAGCATCTCTATGGTCAATGAACTAATACGATTGCGGGATCTCATACTAATATTACTAAATTTAATAAATGTGGCTTCCGAACAAATATTGATTAAAACATGTGACTTTATTTCGCTTCTAGACAAATATGTAATCAATTAGTATATTATTATTGCAAAGAGTAAGTTAATTATTTTGGATGAAGCGTCGATAATGCACAAATTTTGCGCAAACTAATTTTCAGCCATGGTCATTTATATGTTGCTTTGTCCACAGTTACGAATCGACGTTGTTTAAAGATATCCTTATATGTGATGAATTTAAACAACGTAATAATTCAATTGTTAGTGTTGTATATAGAGAAGTATTTCAGTATCTTTAGTGTTTAACTATTTCCATTAGTTTACAATTTGTGTCATTTAGGATAATTCGATATGTGATTGGTCAAACTTTTACTTATTATAGTACAATATTTCATACAAGTCATTTGTAATATATTATTAATGATGCATTTTCTTTCATTGTAATACATATTTATATAAATATTTAATAATAAAATAAGAACATAAAATCTAGTCCGTACATCGCACGGGTGAATATCTAGTTCCTTTAACAATAAATTTCAATTAAAAAAAAAATTCCCAGCAATAGTTCATCAAATTATTCGCTGAAAACGGGAAACGTGAATTACTGACAAGAAAAATGGGAGCCGAAGATGATAATAATGTGGCCAATAGAATAAAGTTGCAAAGCAACATTCTTTATAATTGAATAATAAAAAGTGGATAAAGCTAATGTCAAACGCATAATAATAGAATTAATAATAAGTCAATTATGAGGATATAGCGCAATTAATTATTAGTGTATGGTACAAAACATAAATTTACTGTCCTACCCCACATCCACGAACATATTCTTTGATTCTGGTGCTTGGTCATATTGGCCAATTGGGTAAGTAGGTAAGTGGCAGATCGTAATTTAATACATTGTGTTTTTTGATTGGATACAAATCCTAGTAGGGATAGGATCGGTGTAAATTGATCTCTGACTGTTACCTGTATTATAAGATGCTCAATAACTAGGTGTCAATCAATTTCCCACTTTGTTTACTTTTTATATATATACTAGATTTCTACCCATGCAATGCATGTGATAGATTTTTTTTAAGATTAAATCTATTATAAATTATAAATAATAAATTATATAGTAATTCAATTTAATTATTTAATGTTGTATAATGTACGGAGTACAAAATGTTAAATGCTTGAAAAAAAAAAGTTTTCTGAACAAATATGTAATAACATAGAATGAGGTGAAAAATTAAAATCACAAATTTCGGAAGACTTCTTTGTACACAACATTAGTAGTTGTGTTACACTCTTTGTTGTCGTCGTCCCAAATCATAACCTTCAGACCTTTTCGATTAGTTACCCTTGAGAATGCAACGTATAGTTGTTCATGGCTGAAAACCGGTTTACGCAAGAATAGACCAACATGTGATAGTGACTGTCCTTGACTTTTGTTGATTGTCATTGCGTAAGAAATTGCTAATGGAAATTGTCTACGTTGAAATCTCATAGGAACTTTAGCATCAGATGGAGTGATGGTTAATCTTGGAATTAAGATTATCTGGCCATCACTTGCTCCTGTAATAATTTTTGCCTCTAATACATGATTGTCGAGACGTGTGGGGAGTAGCCTTGTTCCATTGCACAAACCACGACTTGGATCAATATTTCTTAGCAGCATAATTGGTGTGCCAACATTTAATCTCAACTCATGGTGTGGGACTCCTGAGCATTTAATTGAATTTAAAAATTCAGGCTTATGCACATTTGTCAACACATCACTTGATAAGTCAGGGTTTTCTGCACTATCTGAACTGAAATATGAACGTGTTTCACCAATGTTCTTCGTAATCATGTGCTGATTTATGGAATCAACTACTTTAAGTATTGGTGCTAAGATTGCTCTTTGTTGAAGGTATTCTGGATCATTAATATTTTCAGAAAAAAATTGGATAAATACTTTCAACCATTGTCGATATAGGATCTCCAATATTCTTTAGAAGAAGTTCCTCGGGAATTTCTATAGTGGATAAGTCATCATCATCTTCACCAATTGTTCCATCTCCAATGCTTGCAAGCCAATCAGAAATTTCTTTTAATTTGGAAACATCACAATCTGAGTCAACGTTATGTAGCCTCATGTTCTTTGTCAAACGAAGAGCCTCACATGTATTCCATATGTACGAAGAATTCATTGTAGCATTGACAATGTCCTCTCTTCGCCCTTTGGGAATTACTGGAAGAATTTGTCTAAAACCAAAAACTACTGTTATACCGCCGAAAGGTCTAGTGGCATTTGCAGAGTCAACACCTTTCATTACATCCTTAAGACTCTTATCTAAAGCTTCGAAATAGTGTTTGTGCATCATTGGGGCCTCATCCCATATAATTAGCTATGACCTAACACTTAGATTATCAAACCCACTACTAAGCTTGATGCTACACATTGAACCGTGATGTAGTTTATGAGGGATCTTATATCGGGAATGGGAAGTTCTTCCTCCCGATAGAAGTAAAGATGCAATTCAACATGATGCAACATTCAATACTATTTGACCTTTTGATCTAACCACTGCTGACAATGTTTTCCACACAATATGTTTTTCCCGTTCCACCATAACCATAAAGAAATAATGTTTTTCCTTTGTTCTGATTGCAGGAATGTAGAACTTTGGCATACACCATTCGCTGCTCTTCAGTCAGTTTAAGCAACAAAGATTGAAGTTCTTCTACTAGCATTTTTCTATCATACCTTAACTCTTCCACTATTAAACTATTTTGGTATGTAGAGATATCATCATAATCAGGAACTGGCATTGGGGGAAATTTTCTCAATGATTTTCCAGAACGGCGTAATATTTTATCTATCTCAATTAATGCTAGGTTCTTGATTTGAATTTCTGTCAATTTCAAATCTAGCAAAATAAAAAAGATATTTAATGTATTTATATTTTTATAATAATAATGTTATAATGATACAAAAGCATAATGATTAAAAAAATAATTTTATATTATATAACTACATACCTTTGTGATGGAGCAGCTTTCGTTGATTATGTAGTACATCATCTGACAAATGTTCCCAATATTTTTTCCAAACAATTTCAGGTCTTCCCGTACAGTTTTCTGTTAGTAAAATTGTAAACATTGTTCTTAGATATGTAGCAGATGCCCAAAAGCTAGCTTCTGTTATTCCATCTATATACTCACTGTCATCTTGCAATATGTCATATGTATAGCAAGCATCTCGATAAGTATCATATTGAACCTTGTAAGCAATTTTCATGTCATTGTGACACTTCGCTCCCTGAACAACATTAATCAAACTTCTGACATAATAATGATCACCAGCACCAGGAGGTACATAGTAAGCTCTTCCTAAGGAGAATCCTTTTTCTCTAGGACTCCATTCGCTTGTTTGTGGCTTCCAGACAAAGTGTTGAGGAAATTCTACGTCAACTTATTTGCATATGGGTAATCAATGTTAGCTTTAAACCAAGCTTCAATTTTGGTTCTCTTGATTCTTTGAAGAAGCATAACTCATTCAATGCGGTCTATTTTTGCAAAGACTACATTATGTTCTCCAGGAAGATGGAAATGCAATCGCTCAACTGCTGGATCTCTGTACGATATCTCAAAACCCAATATTCTCTACATAGTTGCGCATGGTGATACATATCTACAGTCATAATACATCGAACATCATCAACAATCTCTCCAGTTTGTTCGTTCTTTTGCTCTTTAAGAATGGAGTTGTTGCATGATCACAACCTTTGTTGATGTACTTGAATAGATACTTGATTGATGCTCCCTGATTACACAATTCTATGTTCATGTGAGCACCGTATCTGAGCAACAAATATCTGTTATGCGGTACAACAAATCGGTTATCTACTTGGACTCTATTTATGATCATTGTTATGTCATTGTTCTGCCTTTTATATACTGGGAATCCTTCATCACTAAACGTAGTATTGTCAACAAAGTCCTTGGAAAAGTATTTTGAACATCCTTTTGCAGTCATGCAATGTAAAGTTCTATTTGCAGAACCACATAATCCATGTATCATGAAGTTTTTCACAGCATCAAACTATTAAGGATCGGTGGTTTCATCTGGAATTTCAGCAGAAATCTAGTGGTGTACCTATCCTCAGGTGCTAAAAACAATAATATATGTGCATGAGAGAGTCCTCATTTCTGGAATTTAATAGATACAACTGCATAATAATACGTTTTCTTAACATCTAATCATTTAACAACTTTATGACATAAACTTATATAATAAAATATTAGATAGGTTATAATTTGTGTACCCGCTGTAACAAAACCAAACACTTTGGTTTTCCTTAAGTCCTTTATCAAGCCATCTAATTTCATCTTGAAAATACGGGAAACAATATATGGTCGATCCTCCGGGTTTAAACCTTTACCATATAAATAGCGAGATATCTCAGGCCACTTAGGATTACATGTGAAGGTAATAAACAAATTTGGATATCCAGCCAACTGCAAATAGTCATTGCATCTTGGTAGTTTTGAATCATGTATCTTGGACCACCAGGAGAAATGTTGAAATAGCCCGGCCAGTCGGGCCGGCCCTAGTCCGCCCGAAAAAAATTAGGTTTAGGTTCACATATTTAGAGCCCGTTTAAAATTCGAGCTTTTTAGCCCGGAGCGCCGGACCCGTGGGCAAGGCGGGCTAGCCCGCCAGTTTAGCCGGGCTGGCCCAAAATGTGATTTTCTTTTTTATTACTTGGACAGGCTGGAGTGGGGCTTTTCACTCTTTAAGTTGATATTTTTAAAATATGGCCCAGATTTCACAAAATATGGCCCAAACAAAATAAATGTATTCAATTGATTGAAACCCTACCCCAAATTGTGATACGGGATACCATCATACCAGCAACTCTCCACTTTCCACTCTCCACTCGCCTTCCAAACGACCGCCGCCCGTCGCGGCCCTTCGCCGCTCATCTCCGGTCATCTTCTTCTATTTAAAGTAGGTAACTTCCTTCTACTCAAAGCCATGTACCTTAGTTAAATCTGTAACTTCCTTCCAGATTCGTGAGCTTAAATCTGAGATGGATGGTGGTAATAAGCGGGTGAAGGAATTCTTCATTACCTTCAGTTATTTGCATTCGTCAAATGTAGCATTCTTGAAAGGCAAGGATAAGCCTCATTTACATGTACATAATCGAAGCTTCCGTCTTAATAATTTTGGGGGAGATAAGTAAAGCAATTTCCAAGTCCTAAACCTATTTTGTTACTTCTGTAAATCAACTCGTCTTTTTCGGTTTTTATTTAAGCTCTTGGAGTTTTTGATGTAAATTGTTTTTGATGTAAAGCTCTTGGAATCTCACTCAGTTTCTGATGTACATTTTTTTTACAGACCCCATGGATGTGGAATCGTTTTTTATTGACGTTGGTGATGATAATGAACAAGCTGCTCCCGACAATGTACGTCGTGATCCTGGGAGACCTCCTAGGAGACCTCCTATGGGCAAGAAGGCTAAAATCACCAAAAATGAAAATCCCGACAATGTGGATACTAGAGAAAAATCATTAGAGGTATGGGAAACTTTTGCTAGATGTGAGACCGATGCTACTAAGATGGAATGCATATTTTGTGGGAAAAAAATGTGTGGAATAAATTCTAGTTATGGGACTTCGACTCTTACACGTCATAAGAAAAAATGTCTTAAATCTTCTAAGTATGGCGATGTGGGTATGATTCTAGATAATGAAGCAACATTAAGAGCTAGAAAAATTGATCCCAAACGCGTGCGTGAGATTATATCCATGGCAATCATATCACATGATCTCCCTATTTCCTTTGTTGAGTACAAATTTATTCGGAAGTTGCTGGATTATTTGCATCCTGAAGGAAAAACTATTGGTAGGTCGACAACTACTAGTTGCATCCTGATGATAGTTTAACAAGTTTTTTACTTCAGGTTCTACAAGATTGGTAAAGTGAATCAAATACTCAAACTGAAAAATCTGCACTGGATCAATATTTGCATGAGACTCCTCTTGAATTCAAGTATTTTCCAAATTTAAATGTTTTAGAGTTTTGGAAGAACTACAAGGAACAATGTCCAATACTATTGGTTATGGCTTGTGATATACTAAGCATTCCGATCACTATTGTTGCATCTGAATCTGCATTTAGCATTGGGGGTCGTGTTCTTAATAAATTTCGAAAGCATCTGCTTGGGGATCACTTCGAAGCGCTTATTTGTACACGTAGTTGGTTGCAAGGTTTTATTGATGGTAAAACTTTTATGTTTATCTTTTAAAATTTTATTTCCATAACATAATGAAATAAATTTGTTTACTACTAACAATTATTTTCTTATTCTGTATATTATAGACGAAGAGGATCTGGAGGAAGATATCTTATCTAAGGGAAATGGAGGATCAAATGTGATGTGGTTCAAATTGAAGACACTGATGATTAGTCTTGATTAGTATTTTTGAATCTTTTATGTCTACGTTAAACTACATTTATCATGTATATGGAAATGAATGATGCTTAGTCTTGATAACATAAAATCTGTTTGTCATGTATGGACATGAATGGTGATTTAATTTGATATTTTGAATATGTTTGAACGGCTAAAATTGTTAGATTTTAGTATATATATATATATATAATTTTAAAAGTTTGACTTGTAGCTCGATAGTAGCCCAATTAGCCCGAAAACTGGTAGGGGTAGGGTTAGGGTCACCATAGTGTCGGCCCGTTAAAAATGAATCGATAAGCCCGATGCCCTATAAGCCCGAAACCCGCTAGGGCTAGTCTGAAAACTGCTAGGACTAGCCCGAAACTACTAGGGCTGGCCCGTTTGGCATCCCTAACCACCGATGTATGTTGAAGGAAGAACAATGCTTTAACCATAAAGTGCAAGATCTCTCCCACCTCTTAATAAGGCTTCTGCAAGACCTTTGTACATATCACAATGCAAAGCTTTTTTATTCCTCTTAACCCAACCTAATCTACCAGATTCCATAATAGTAAAACCATCAACAACCAATTGTTGTGTTAGTCTTCTGCATCTTAAGATTAGGCAAGATTCATCTTCTCTATCATGAAATCAGTATGCATAGAATTATCTAGTACTAAGTTTTGTTCTTTTCTTAGGAGTTTGATTTGTTTGATTTGCATGTGGAATATCTTCTCGAAACCCATATTCACCATAAGAAAATATCAGGGGGTATTGTAGTCCAAGATAAGAGGCATGCAGCTCTGTTACACGCTTTAGACCTCCACTCTTTAACTCAACAATAATATCCCTATCTCCTAGAGCTTCGTCAAAGTCACACACAATTAATGCAACTACTTCAGAAACTAATGGAAGATTATATTTTCTTGCATCTTTTTCTCTCCTACCAATTAGTTTCAACTTAACATTTGCTTCAGTACCTTGTTGTAGCTTGTCTCTATCTATTCTGAACGACTAGACTAAAATATTGTTCTCATCAAGAACAGATTTTAAATCTTCAACAATGCTAGAATCAAGGTTGTGATCGTTATTTCGTGACCTAAACTTGTAAATAATATAATCATAATAATTAATCCATGCATTATAATTGAATTTGTAAATATGTAAATTTAGTGTAAAATAGTAATATAATTCGTAAATGAGACATAGTACCTAACTACATTCATCCTATTAGCAACTTCATTCTCCGTGTCATAGATGTACAACTGATCGAATTTGGCAGTAGCATTATCGGACGGCAATAAACCTCCAATAAGGTGGTAATTTTGACCATGGAGCTTGAAAATGGGAGGACATCTGCCCATGTTTGTTGAGTTATCAATTTTTTCTCCCCATTGATGTAAAGGAAAACATGCTATTGTATGATCTTATATTCTTGATGAAATTAGTACTTCTTGGAGTTTGACCATTTAGAAGGTTATCGAAAAGTTCAGGCAGGTTCTTCATTGTAGGAAGTGTTGTATTTCCATGGGAGCAGCAAAGAGCGTATTTTGGTTGTTTAGCATGTTTGTTAGATTTCAAGCGTTCATGAAGCCAAAAGTAAGCCCCACAATGTTGACATTTGTAATATGCATTACCGACATCCCAATAGTCTAACAAAAAAAAAATAGTACTAAGTCACGCTATAACATATTATTATTTTTATCAATGTAGAGATATAGTTAATTGTGATTAATTTTAATATTATTGTAGTTAGGTACATACCAGTAGTGGAGAATGGCTTAGTGTGCAATATTGCTTCAAAAACTGGTTTAGTTTTGGCTAATGAACTTGCATCTCCATTACGATCAATTAACATTGAAGATGATAATTATTGGAATTCTGGCGGTGTATATATATGTCCTGATGTAAATATTAAATATGTTTACAAATACATAAAATATTATGTAATATATTTTCTTTTCCGTTGGTTGCATTTTTAATTAATTTTTTAATATTTTAGAAATATGTTGACATAAGAATTATTATTTCTATAAATGTTAGAAAATACTAAAATTAAACATGTCACTCATGGAAATATAAGAATGTTAATAAAAAAAAAAATACTTACTTGCATTGAGATCAATAGGTGTGGAAGAAGACTTTAAATTCGTGCCACAATTTGATGTCTCGCCTTGACAATATTTTGATCTTTTACTGGGTCTCCATGCTTTCTATATGTATATGTTTTTTTTTTTAAGAAATTATATACTAAGAACATGCAGTAATTGATAAATTGGTAAATTGATAAATAAAAATAATAATAAGCCCACCGGTTACGATGCATATTCTTTTTGGTTTGGTCTTTGTCTTCTGCATAATTTGTTGTTTTTTATTGCTGCAGTAATTTTGTAAGAAATTGGTTATACAAATAAGTCAAATGTGTGTGTATATATATATATGCAAGTATATTCTAACTAACCTCGAACTTGTAACATTATCTTTATCTTTATGCAATTGAAATCTTCGCAAACGTGATGCATGTAGCTTACCTGCAAAACAAATTAAATGTTATTTTAAATTATTCTATTAACTAAAAAAAATACATTGAAAAGTATTTATATTTTTGAATATTTAAATTAACTTACTCGTGTCTATTGGAAGTGGAGTAGTAGCAAACGTATTAGATTGATCAAGATTTGACGAAGTGGGCGACATACGTTCACGACCTTTATATGTTGAATAATCACAAAAAGGATAATAAATTACATATAAATACAAAAAAAATATATAAATAAAAGGAATATAGTTTAAGATATCTTACGTTTTCTATTGATTTCATTCATACGGAACTTCCTTGCTTCTTCGATATTATATTCTGACATAATGTATATAAATAACTTTATTGAATATCCTGTCAATAAAATTAAACATAAAAAATTAAATTAAATGTTAAACATTAAACATAAAAATTAAATGAAAATACTATTATAAGGTTAATATATCTATTGAGATTATGCAGAGGGGGAAATGATATTACTTTTTAATTACTGACATGTAAAGATGAAAAAATATATTCAAATATAAAAGTATAAATAGAACTTATAGTTGTACTAATTAAAATGAACTACAAATATATATAGATTAAAAAATTTGAATAACAAATGAAGGATTAGAAAAATATATTTCTGAAAATATTTTTCCACCATTTTCTACTATATTTATGAAAATATCTTTCTACTATTTTTCTGAAAAAATATTTTTATATTTCTTTTTTATATATTCTTTTTAATAAAACATTAAGGATTCTGAGAATATCTAATTAAATCTGAAAATTAAGAATTAAGATAATTAAAAGATTATTAAGGATTAATTTTTTTCTGAAACCAAATAAGCAGATAAATGATTAATTTTTTTCTTAAACCAAGTAAGCAGGTTTTTTCTTAATTCTTAATTTTCATAAAACTAAACTTAATTTTTAGATTTAAATTATTAAATAAGCTTCG
This sequence comes from Ajuga reptans, assembly GCA_032274785.1. Classification (NCBI taxonomy): domain Eukaryota; kingdom Viridiplantae; phylum Streptophyta; class Magnoliopsida; order Lamiales; family Lamiaceae; genus Ajuga; species Ajuga reptans. The sequence continues at coordinate 2,939 of JAUEKW010181880.1, read as the reverse complement.
GATTAATTTTCTCATTTAATATTTATCTTAACATTTTTTTATTTAAATTTGGCAAAATATGCCCATTAACTTGTCTGAGTTGGCACAAAAATTACCAACTGGAGTACATGCAGGATGCCATGTAAGCGTCGTCGGAGCACGTGACCCTTCACGTACAATTTTTCAATTTTCGGCTACTTTTGGGCATAAAGTGTTCAAAATTGCTACATAATGGGTACAAATTGCCACGATTAAACATGATGGGCATAATTGTACCACCACTCATAGTTAATAGACAACTTTTGCAATTGTCCCTAAAATTTGACAGCTAGCTAATTTTAGAGTATATTTTGAAAAAAAAAATAAATAACACCCCATGAGACGAATTTCTATATACGCTAGAAGATGAAACCCCTCGGAAAAATTTCTGGGTCCATTAATTCCTAAATCCGCTTGTAGATAGACCCCCTTTAAAAAAACTTTGGGTCTGTCACTATATGAATGTTATATGTAATGCTACTTGTTTTACGGCGGGAGTATTGATTAATTAATACTCAAAATGGATTTTTCCATTTTGAAGTTGAGGAAATACTGAAAAAAGATAAATTAGAGGGAGAATTATACGTCAAATTATTTATTCATTCATACATTAAAGCAACTCTCAAGCTCGTATATAAATGCATCCATAATGTTGGCTCAAACATGTCTTCGGCCATCATCACAAGTACTGCATACAACATACATATATATATATATGTGTTTATAAGTAGAACAACAACAACAACTTTATTATAACACGATTTAATTTGTAGTAGCTGGGGAATCTGGAATCATCCTTTGAGATGGTGAGTCTCAATATCTTTAGTGACGGCAAGGCAGAAGTCCATGAGGGATTGGGGATCGGGGACATCCTCGTTCACCTTTTCGTAATCTAATGTCCATGTCACCAGGTTGTCGTCCCCGTTGGTGTCAACGTGGACAGTCAACCTGAAGCTCTTGTACTGCTCTAACAGATCTCCTTCAATCACATTGAGTGTCACAGACTTCTTCTCCTCGTCTATGGATTCGACTATGTCTTTTGCCACACACTCTTTCCCATCTGTACGTTGTAATAAGAATACTAAATTAGTTTAATTAGTTTATTAATTCTTTTACCTTTCCCTTTATTCCTCCCCTCTTTATGCCTTTGTCTCCCACCAATATGTAAAGTATGTCTCCCGCTAATTCTCTAAGTGTTCGGCAATATCGTCTCGGCCGAGACAGCTTAATGATCTCGGCCGAGACAGCCTCCCAGATGTTTTAGCCTGTCAGCTTATTGTAGGTGTTTTGTAGATATATGTTTGGTCGTTGTAATCTCTTCTTATAAATAAGCAATCCATCATCACCAGAATTCATCGGTGATCTTCATAAGTTCATAACATTCTCACACGTTGATACATATATTTTAAATATTTTATATGTGTATCAGTCAGTGCGTATATATATAGAGAGAGAGAGAGTAATGCATGAATGAATGAAATAGGCATATATTATATATATGGTACCGTGTGTGTAGTTCCAGCAGATGATAGAGCCAACGGTTCCCCATTGACCTTCATGCAGGAGATCAACGTTTTTAATGTTAGCCGGCGACATGTCGGAGATGTGGTGCGGCCTCTCTCTCCAGATTTCATGAAACACATCTCCATCAGATTTTATGTCTATCTGAGAAACAAGCTTCCCCATTGCTCCTAAAGCTTATTGTATATGTTTTAATCAATATATATTCTACTAGCTCATCATTATATAGAGATCAGGAGAAGAAGATGGTGTAAGATTTTACATTAATTTTCAAGTATTAATTAATGCAGATGGCATGGCATTACTCTATTCCTTCCTCTATCTCTTTTTTTCTTACAAAAATCAATGCACTACTTCCTAAGATGTACTTTATAATGATGTAATTGTGATTACGAGTGGTTGTAAAAGAATTTGCTGTCTTTTTTTGGTCAATACTAAGATGTACAACCATTTCCAAATTTTATCCAGGCCATCGTGTATGATAAAAGTCAATTAATTGTATGGCCCTAAAAATGCCAAATCATTCGTCAAATATATAAATAATAATAATAAAATAAAAAATTACAATGTAAACATATTAAATTATTGTGAGTTGCAGGAGATTAATGGCCCATATGTATAGATAGGGGACCTACCGACCAAATTTTTTTTTTGTAGGGAATTCTATTCACTACAAAAAAGTCTCTCCATGCCACATTTTTTCAGGGACAAAAATAGAATTAGAGAATAGACTAAAATGCCCTTTTGATCTCCTTTTTTCAAAATTAAACTTCTGCAGAAAATTTAAATTTCTTTTCCTCACAATTTCAATTCTTTAAAAAATATATATCTTGGAACCCTAGAGATTTTTAAATGTTATGCAGATTTAATTATCATTTATATTTATATATATATATATATAAATCATTTCATAATATATTTTTGGATTTTTTTTTATATATTTTATAATACATATTATAATTTAAAATAATAAATTAATAACACATTGGAAAAAAGGCGTCCACATCACCATATGACCACTACATCATCCTTATTATGAGCCATGTCACCCGTCACCGGATAGGTAACAGGCTATACCTGGTGACGGGGTATTTTAAACAATTTTTTTTTTAAGATAGAGAGTATGCTACCAAAGTGACAAACATAAAGGTCATGCTGCTAATTAGTAGAAATATACGGGACATTTTGACAAATTTACCCTAAAAAAACTACAAAATGACTCATAACCCTAAAATTTATGTGTAAGGTAGATATAAATTATATAAGATAAAGATGAAAAAGAAAAAAAAAATGATGAGGAAAAGAAAGGAGGAGATGACAAGCAGATTATCCGAGTATTTGTGTATGAAATGATTTCTCATGGAATTCTAATGACGTGGATCCCGAAAATTGACACCTAC